>CAUYLG010053765.1:0-104744 GCA_963573385.1 Cacajao melanocephalus | reverse complement strand
TTTTTTCTGTTTCTTAGTTTTCCTTTGGCGGACGCCCCTTCCCCGCACAGCTGGACCTTCCCGGTTCAGCTGTGCTTACTGTGAAACTCTCAGTCCTCAGCGCTTCCAATTGCTGTTCTCCTTGTGGGGACAGGACCAGCCAAGCCAGAGTCGTCCCGTATACTCCGCGCCGAGAAGCGCCGTGCTGGGGCGCCGGCAAAATAGCTGCGCCGGCCAAAAAAGTCGCGCTGGTGACCCGTGTGGCTCCTCCGCCGGGAATCTCCTAGTCTGTGGGCAACAAAAATTCGTCTGAAAGTGCGGCGTCCACTCACTCTCTGCGCTTTCACTGGGAGCTACAATCCTGAGCTATTGTTAATCGGCCATCTTGGATCTCTCTCCAAGCTAGAGGAATCTTTAAATGCCTGATTGAATTATATCAAATCCGTGTATACGAGTTAATTTCTTACTTTGCACTGGACACTGCTAAATTCTGACAAATGATGATGAGTAGGGCAAACATAGTCTGTTACTTCAGAACTCTGCCTTTTCACACAGAAAAGGCAGAGACAAAACTGATAGAGAAGAAGTGACAGGGCAAAATGTGAAAACATTGGAGGGATACTTAATCCAGCCCTGGAGCAAGGAAGACTTTTGGAAGTAAATGTTGGAGATGAATAAGAGAGGACACAAGAGTGGAGGAAGAAGAAAGAGTGTATTCTATGAAAAGAAAATGGAATGTGCAAAAGCCCAGAGGGGAAAGAAAGGTTTGTATACGCAAGGAAATAAAAGAAGTTGAACAAGACAGAAGCACAGATTTTAAAGAGAAGGGGAAACTCTTACAGTAAAGACTGGACAGCTGAGCAGGGTCCAGGTCACACAGGCCCATTAGAAAGTGATTGAAATCTACATCCGAGGACAGTGGGGACCTATTGGATGGTTAGCAAAGCAAGAAAATGACATGATCAGATTCGTATTTTGGAAGATCCTCTTGGCCACAGGAATAATAAAATTAGAAGTGGGACTAGGGATAGTTCATACTAGAGGTAAGAGGACCACTTAAGTGACTATTGAAGTGATCCAGGGGAGTGATAATGATGAGGTGGACAAGAACAGATGGGATGGAACTAACTGAGTAAGATAAACCTAGGGACTGATTGGAGAAAGGTGGGGAGAGTCAAGGACCATGCCTAGTGCTCAATATTAATGCCCTCACATGCCATAGAATGTAAATTTCATGTTCATGGTCTCTGTAATGAGCTTTCTACAAGAGGCACTTCCACTAACTACTAAAAGAACAAAGCTCAGCATGTTTCTAGGACAGGAAAGGTGACAAAATTAGATTTTCTTGTGGTCTGCTTTCATTTTAACTTCTTATTGAACCTGAGCCCATGATGTTTGAACTTCTAAGAGTTTGCTTCTGGTTCCTCTTTCCTTCCAACTCAAATCAATAGAGCAAATAATGAGTGAAGGCAATCAACCTTTAGTCAGGATGGTTTAGCAACACAGTTATTGCAGAGAGTTTCTGTTTTCCTCATCTTGGATCTTTTCATAGTGGGACCTTCACTTGTGCCACCTCATGACCTCTTTCTCTGACTCATTCTCCCAACAGAAGTTGGAATAAATTATTCAATTGGTGAGTTTGAAAGGAGAAATAGAGTATGTATTTGTTACTTGCTAACATTTCCAGCATCTCCAACATACCACACCGACTTCTCTAGATGAGGCAGTTCAGATGAGTTCGCAACTCTCTGGAACAATGGTCTTTTTCAAAGCTTATTTTTATATAGTCAATTGCACTTTTATTCTTTTCCTATTGTCTTCTATTTACATTTTCTTTTAAACCTCTCTTTCTCTCCTCATTTTTACTTTTGCTCTCTCATCTTCTTGTCTCATTCACATCTCCTTTAACTGGGTTCTTATTCCTTTGTCTCAATGTTAAAAATATCAGTGATTCTTTTAAAGCATTTTGTTTTTTTAATACATACACTCTCTGACCCTCTCCCTACTGCTGCTCATTCTCTCAGAAGAGATCTGAAAGATGGCATATCTATTAATTAACAAGTCTCACTTTGTCATTCTAAATTATTTTGGAATGAGGGTTAATTTCTAAATAACTATCTGTTTTTGTAAAAATGACTAGCTGGGAAATATCCAAACATTCAAGGTCTTCCTTCCCAAGTCAATTACACATCTTTTATAGTAATTTTCATTATGTCCATATTTAAACGTGCTAACCCTGCCCTAAAGCCAAATCAGCCTGTAGAGGATCTAAGATGTCCTGGAATGTTTTCTGGAATGTCTTTCTATCTTTGCATTCTTGTACATCCTTCATTACTAACAAGAAGTTCAAAACATACTGTTTCCAAGAAGCTGCCCTTGATATACTTACATATTTATATACTGTGTTGCTCCACACATTTTTATTCTATACAAAACCTCACTAAACATTTTCTACTTCTTCTAAAATTCTCTCAATATAGACAGTTTTTAAATCATTCTATCTATCTGTTATCTATCTATCATCTATCTATCTATCTATCTATCTATCTATCTATCTATCTATCGTCTATCTAATTTATCTATCTATTGAGAGTAGAATAAAGTACTTCCTTTTCAGAAGACTTACATCAGAGTCAGGAATCATTAAGCTTACAGTCTGGGTCACGGATGATGCAGGAATGATTGTCTCTCCCCACAGTTCAGTAAAGTGTACATGTACTTGCTCTAATGAAGCCTATACTGGTTTTACAACCAATCATATTAGGTTCTTGGCTTTGATTGCTCTGTGTTTTATGTTCACTAACTGAAGAGCAGAATTCAATGACCATTTATTACATTTCTCTTTGGTCTTATTGTTAGACATGATGCAGAATTATTATAAAATATAATAAAAATACTTGTATATTTGCATCTGGTTAAATTATAACCATTCTACTTTTGTTCCATTCATGAGTTCAACTCCCATTAGTGTCTATACTTTTACAGGTACCATGTTCTTTATTTATTTTACATCCTCCAATACAACTCATTTGGCATTCAGTACTCAGCAAGTGATCAATACGTGCTTGTTAACTGAGTTAGTGAGTAATTGAGTCCTTGGCATCTGCCCTTGCCAAGGAGAAACACTTCCTGCCCAGAAAGTGTGAGGATAAGAAGTCTACAGAGAGAGACTATTTGGAACCTTGGCAACTCACATGTTGTCATATTGCTTCAGAGTCCTGGACCCTGTGTTTAGGGAGTGAGGAAGAAGGATGATCCAACCTCTGATCAAGGACAAATGATTGCAAGGAATCCTCAGAGCAGCAAATAGGAAAGTTGATGCCAGACAGAAGTTCAGTCTCCCAGGAAATCTCAGGCATTGGAAGATACCCTCACTGTCTCGGCTCTTAGGAGCCACTGCCATGGGAAATCCAAATGTGAGAAGGCACAAGTTCAGAGCAACATCTGTCATAGATGACTATTTCTGCCACAATTCCCCATGGTTCCCAAACTCATTATTTGTAATTAAAGTAGGGACATTTGACATTTTCCATCATTGCAATTTCTGCTACCCTATGACCAAGTGACATGGCACCCCTTAAGCCTTGATGACAGGCTGAGAAAGAAAGATCCCATGGTTTTAGACCACTCAGCCTGTAGGGCCTACAAGTAACCATTTATCATTATCTTCCACCATTTCTCTACCTGCACTGCACTGTCACCCCCATGCTTCTGCTCATGGATTTTCTTCTGTTTGATGAGCTCCGCAGCACTACATTTCTCATCTTTTAAGGCTCACTTTTAAAAAAACTATTTTCTATGAATCCTGGTAGCAGAATGTAATGATTGCCAGTGTGAACATAAGAGGCAGACTTCTGGGATTAAAATTCCAGCTCCCTTACTCACTAGCAATATGACCTTAGCCTCTCTCTCTGCCTCAGTTTGCTGGAAGTAGACTATTATGTGCATACTCATTTACCTACCTCATGGGTGTGGTCAGGAATAAATAATTATGTATGGTATGTGTGTCTATATGTGCATTTATTTATGTTTATTTCTGTATATGTACACACCCCTGAACACATACAAACTTAAAATAGTGCCCGACATTTACTAAATCTTAGTAATTGCTGAGTGTTTGCTCTTGTCTCTTTTTTTTTTTTAATTTTTATTGTATTTTAGGTTTTGGGGTACATGTGAAGAACATACAAGATTGTTGCATAGGTACACACATGGCAGTGTGATTTGCTGCTTTCCTCCCCTTCACCTATATCAGGCATTTCTTCCCATGCTATCTCTCCCCACCTCCCCATCTCCCACTGTCCCTCCATTATTCCCCCCCCAACAGACCCCTGTGTGTAGTGCTCCCCTCCCTATGTCCATGTGTTCTTATTGTTCATCACCCGCCTATGAGTGAGAACATGCGGTGTTTGATTTTGTGTTCTTGTGTCAGTTTGTCTCTTTTTTGTTGTTCTCTCTCTGTCTCTCCCTCTCTGTCTCTCTCCCTCTCTCCCTTCTTCTTTCCTTCTCTCTGTCTCTTTCTTTCTCTCTGTCTCCTTCTATTCATTTCTGTCACTCATGTACAACCCTTATCATATGCATTAGTTTGTAGCGTAGCCTTGAAGTCATGGAATTTTTAAATTTCACCCAAGTGGTATTAGTATTAAAACCTCATTCTCAAAATAAGTCTTCAAAGAGGTGACTCACATGTGCACACAGAGTAGCTGAGGTGATACGCTCACCTTGTGTGCTCTTTCTTTCCTGCTCAGCCTCTTGAATTGTCTTTGCCCCTTGTGCTAAAGGAAGATTTGCTCTCTGCTACCATTTTCCACCACAGGGGTGCTAATATTCTTGCCAAGGGTGACATCCCCATATTCTTCCAAGCCTACCAATCCTTGTGATGCTGACGGAATGTTGGTCCAGTATAGCAATGAGTGCAGAGTAGAAAGTGAAAGACAGGGATAGGAGCCAGAGCTTTTCTTTTTAAGCTCTGCATCCAATCTTAGCTCCTGGTATTCAAAGCATTAATGCTTGTGGTCAGGGTAGCTCAAATCTGGGAAACATTCATCTTTCAATCACTTTCCATAATTTTTTTTTCTTGAATCTTCTCAGCCCCTTTCTTTGTTGAATTGCTCTTCTCCTCTCCTACTCATAAAATTAAGACCTTTCCTATCCACAAAATAAAATATATGTGAATAGTAGCTATAGATTTGTGTGTGTGTTTGTGTAAATGCTGACCACTTTTATCAACCTTATATGTTTTGAATGTATAGCAAAGGAAAAGAAATACAAAATACATAGAAATACAACAGAAAACACCAAGACTTCTTTGACACTTTAAGAAAAGTGCTAATAGCAAGAATATTTCAAAGGGTTTACGTGTATGTTTGTATGAATAGCTCACATCAAAGCAACTCACGTATTAAATATCATTCCGTAATTATAACACATTCGGAAGTAGGCAAATTTAAGATTGTTTGCTCTTTTATAAGGCAACTGATGATTAAGTGATGGATGAATTCCCAACAATGATTAATTGGCAGGGCTAAGATTTGAACTTAAGTTATCTGATCCAAAGTCTAAAATTTGCTATCAGACATACTAATTCCCCAACATAGAAATGGCTGTCATTCTTATAATATCAGAATAATTTCCCACCTGCTTTATAGTTTTATTTGTAACACATAAACTTGAATTTACATAATATAATTTTGACATAGTATTTTATTCAAGGAAATGTAGTGCAGCAATAATACATAATTATACAATTTAAAACATTTCCTGGAGGACCTCAAAGAAGATCAAAGAAAGTAGTCATTCTTCCAGTCTGCCTAGATATTCTTGCCTATTTTCCTTTTACTATTTTACCCCCATCCTGGGTAAATTAAGCCCACTCTCATCTACAGTCATCATAATGCCGAGAAATAATACCAGAGTTAATTCCAAGAAAGGGGCTGACAAAGGCAAACTGCAACTTATGGGATGAAACCACATAAGGAAATGAATGAGGAAAGACAGATTTTCTTTTAAAGTTTAAAGGAGGGGGATGGTAAGCATTTGCAATTTAATCTCCCATTTAAGCTCCGTCAGGTATTCCAACAACTTGTTGTGAGACAGCTGTGTCTGGCATGACTATTTTACAGAAGAGGAAACCAAGTGTCAAATATAATATTTGGATTATGTGCTTCTACTGCAAAAATATAAAGACCTAAGTATTCACAAATATAGAATGGTGGGCGCATACCCAACTCCACTTTATTTCCCTGATTGATCCTCCAGCACATGCATTTGATGCTCAGTCAATTAAGATCCAAAACATGTAGTGGAGGAAACAGATCCTCTGCTTATTTATCTAAGTTGTGATGTACATAGCCCTGAAATTATAGCTTTATCTTATGATTGTGCCAGCTTCTAATTCCTGGTATTAATCAAAGGCTGGATAAATGACAGGCTGTGGTAGATGGAGAGGGACAGCTATACTCAGGTTTTGAATTTCTTGAATGAGCTACACTCAGGATGCATGTGAAATGCTCTGTCACTCCCTAGAGCTGCCTTCAGGAGCTCCAACCTCAAACTTGACCACAGCTCCTTTACTGCAGTCATTCTCATGATTTGTCAGTCACAGCTCTTTCCTCTGGTTCAGGTTTGTCATTGCTTACATTCTAGAATTCTAAAGCTAAAAATAAATAAGAACAGGCATCTGAATTCAGGCAGGAGTTTGTTTTGAGATAGATTTTGTATGTCCTCTCACCAGGAATAAAGATACCGCAGCTTTTTAGCTTCTTAGAACTACTTTCATCTGATACAATATTTCCCCATTCCTACTATACTCCAGCCACACAGGTCTTCTTTTGGTCACTTGAGGATGTTTACTCGGGGCTTTTGCACAAACTCTTCCCTCTTCTTGCAATATTTTTCCCTGAAACCTTTATACAAGTTACTTATTATTAAACTTTTTGATTAACTATTACCTCTCCAGAGAGATCTTGATGTCTACCTTATCTCAAAGACCCTGTGTTAGACTGAGGACCGTAAGAAGCAGATGCCAAGACAGAATTAAACATGCAATGAATTTATCAGGGGGAGTGCATTGAGAGAAAATGGGGAAGGAACTCAGGCTGAAGAACTGTCAAACAGAAGAGGAAGAGTTATGAGTGTGAATGAAGGAGAGAAAGAAGAAACAAAAGTTGGGTAAAAGTATCTTAAGATGCTTTGAAATTCCAAGTAAACTTTGGCATGTTCATAGGTGGGTCCTTGAACCAAATTTGTATGTTAGAGATTTCAGACCTCTTTTGAGAATGACATTATCTTAGAATCCTTCTCAAGCTCAGTTGCCGGCTGGAAATGGCCCTAGGAAGTATGGTCTGGGTGCAGATGGGGTGATAGTATAAAGAAGTAGTAACTTCACACATCTGGAGATCTAAGTGGTATCCTATGGCTGCCACATACCCTTTCCTCCACTTTCCATCTCTATCCTATCTCTCTGTTTCATTTTCTTCCTGGAACTGTCTGCAAATACATCATTTATTATTTATGCTTTTAGAATTTGTCTTTCTTCTGAGGTTGAAAACTCCATGAAAATGGATTGTTATTTATCTTCATACCCAAAACTATGTATCAGATGCTTAGCAAGTGGACAGTAAAACATCCTCAACTTGCTAAACGACCTAGTCAATAATTGAGAAACAGATCGTCACTGAACCCATTTATCTTTTAAAAAGTAAACATAAAATATGCTCCTAAATGGTCTACAAGTTGTTTCTAGAAATCTTCTTTGGCTTATTGTGACATTGTAGTTTCAGCTCATAGCAGTAGTGTTTGTTCCTTTCACCCACCTTCCAGTACAACATGAACTATGTAACTCTTTCATTAGCTCTAGTCTTATATTAATAGCTAAATTCAAATCTCAACTAATACCAGCCAATGAAGCTAGCCTAATGATAAACTTTGGGAGAACTGTAACATTTATAAAATGCTTACTTCTAAATGAATAGCACTATAGATCACTCAATTTTAGCACTTAAATGTGTAGCGGATACTTTCTAGCCTAGTTAATGATCCAGTTCTTCCATTTTATCCTGAGGTTTCACATTCATCCAAACATTTCTAGTGATTTTAAAGATTTACATTACTCACAATTTAGATATTAACAAAGTACTTTTTGTCTCTGTAGGTTTCTAAGCCATTTTGGCAGTACAGAAAGTATATATCACATACGCTTTCTTCTCTGAAGTTCTTTTTAATTATTTCTTTCCCACAGATAAAAACTTTATGAAGTAAGAGGCTAGGACTGGCACTAAGTTCTACATTTGCAAAACACTTAATTGGTGTAAAATGAATGTCAGCGATCCCCAATATACACTGTGTAATTACCATGTGCCAAGCTTTGAATTCCCATCAAAATCTACCTCCTTCTGTTGCACTGCACATATATAATTCTCTTTATGTTGTATGATAATCATCTGAGACAATTCATTTTGGGTTTTGAGACTTATTCTTAAAAAATATCCTCCAAGCTATTTTATTTTCCACTTATTTATTTATGTATATATTTTCTTTAAAATATAAGGAGATCAATAAAATATTGTGATTATCAGTGTCTCTTATATTTTCAGTCAGATCATTCCCCCCCCCACAAAAAAACCAAATTTAATCATGCCACTCACTTCAATGGTCCTTAATTTTCTTTGCTCTTGGAATAAATTCCAAACCCATTATATGCCTTCATCTTGTAGTTATCCCGTCTACTGCTTTGGTCTTACTTTTTTCATTTATTTCACAGCACACAGTTGGTGCTCACCACACTGAATTTCTATTTTATTTCAAGACCTTCCCTCTTAGAACTTTGCCTATCCCTACCTTTTTCCACTGTCTTAGCTCATTTTCTATTTCTATAACAGAATATTGCAGAAATAGAAAGTCTAAGACCATGATGCTGGCTTCTGCTCCCCTTCTAGTGAGGACTTCATGCTGCTTTATAACATGGTGGAAGGCCTTGTATGGTAAGAGGGGAACAGTGTGAGTGTCAGCTCAGGTCTGTCTTCCTCCTTTTAAAAAGCAACCAAGCAATCAACACATAAATTTGGGGGTCAAGTTTCCAACATATAAAATTTGGGAAACACATTCAAATCATAGCATCCAACCCTTGACCCCCAAAACCCATATCATTTTTACATGCGAAATGTAATCATTTCACACCGAATGCCCCAAAGTTTTAATTTTCCAGCAACAACTTAAAATTCCAAAGTTCAGAGTCTCACTAGATTGGATATGCATGGGAATCAAAGCACAATTTATCTTGAGGTGAATTCCTTCTGGCTATAAGCCTATGAAATTAAACAAATTATGTATTTTCAAAATACATTGGTGGTACAGGCATAGGATAGATATTCCCATTTCAAAAAAGAGAAATAGGTAAGAAGAAAGAAGTAACAGGCCCCAGTAAGTCCAAAACCCAATAGGGAAAAGCATGTTTGGTCCTAAAGCAGGAGAATAATCTCCTTTGTCTTCATGTCCTACATTTTAGACACAGTGGTGTGGGATTGGGTCCCCAAAACCTAGAAAAGTGCCAGTCCCATGGCTTTCATGGGCTTAGCCAACATGTTAGTTCTTGTGGGTTGGAGTCAAATGTCTGTGGTTTTTCCAGGCTGCACACTAGTGGTTCCACTGTTCTGGAGTCTCAGACGTGGTTCTGTCCCCATGGTTCCACTAGACATCACTCGAGTAGGGATTCTCTGCAGTGGCTTTGCTTCTATGCTTCCAATAGGCATTGTCCTAGTTGGAGCTCTCTGCAGTGGTTGTGGCTCTTTCCCCACATTTCCACTTGCCATTGTCCTAGCAGGGCCTCTCTGCAGTAGCTTCAACCCTGTATCAGTTATCAGCCAGGACCTCCAGGTTGTTCACAACATTTTTTTGAAAGCTAGGTGGAGGAAGCCATGCTCCCATAGCTCTTGCAGTCTGTCAGCCTGCAGACTTAACGTCACATGGATGATGCTGAGATTTGCTGCTTGCACCTTCCAGCACAGCTGGTTGAGCTACATCTGGGGTTGCTTGAGCCACAGCTGGGAGGAACAAGGAGCACTGCACCCACCAGGATGTCGAGAATGGAGAACTGAGGCAGCCATGGACAATAAACTCAGAGAGGGTATCCCAGGCCAATTCCCCCAAACCATTCTGCCCTTTGAGAGCTCTGGACCCGTCATGAGTGGGGCAGTCCTAAAGATCTCTGTAATGCCTTCATATTTTTTTGTCTCCTTGCCTTGATGATTACTTCTATCAGTACCAATCTTCTTAGCAAATAATCACTGGGTCACCACCTTGGTTTTCTCTCCTAAACATGGTTTTATCACACTTTACATGGTCAGGCTGAGAGTTCTCCAAATCTTGCTGCTCTGCTTCCCTTTTAATTATAAATTCTATCTTTAAATCATCTCTTTCTTCTCTTGTTTTACTATAAGTAGTTAAAAGTAGCCATGCGGCAATCTGGATGCTTTGCTGCTTACATATTTCATCTGCCAAATATTCCAATTTGTCCATGTTGAACTCCATCGTTCATAAAGCCCTTGAGCATGAACACAGTTCAGCCGTCTTTTCTGCCAGTTCAAAACAAAGATGGCTTTTACTCCAGTTTCCAATACCTTGTTTCTCAGTTCCATCTGAGAGGTTGGAATGGCTTTCACTGTCCATATTTTATTAGCATTCTGATCATGAGCACTTAAATAAACTCTAGGAAATTCCAGACTCTCTGTAATTCTCTTGCTCCTTCAGAGCCCTCATCAGGATCATACTTAATGCTCTGTTAATGGCAATGAAGACTTTTTCTAGATTTCTCTATATTCTTTCAGCCTCTGCCTATTAGTTCCAAAGCTTCCACATTTTTAGGCATTCATTATTAGTAACAACCCCCCTGCTGGTACCAATTTTCTGTCTTAGTTTATCTTCTGCTGCTATTACAGAATGCCACAGGCCAGGGGATTTATAAAGCAAATGAATTTATTTCTTACAGTTCTGGAAGCTAGGAAGTCCAAGAGCATGGTGCCAGCATCTGTTTTACTTCTTGTGAGGGTCCTCTTGTTGCTTCAAAACATAGTAAAAGCATCACATGGGGAGAGGGCAAAAGCAAAAGCAGCTCAGATCTCTCTTCCCCTTCTTATAAGTTACCAGTCTCAACATGGGGACCCCCCTCTGATAGTCTCATGTAATCTGAATTATCTCTCAAAGGTCCCACATCCAATCAACATATAATATTTGAGGATTTCTAACACATTAAATTCTGGGGCACACTTAACCTCTATTAACCTGCTATTATTTCTGTTTATTTTTTTACTCTTGGAAACCTTAAAGTTTTGGGTTTTTTGCTATCTCTCTTTCTCTCTCTCCCTCCTTCCCTCCCTCCTTCCCTTCCTCCCTCCCTCCCTTCCTTCCTTCCTTCCTTCCTTCCTTCCTTCCTTCCTTCCTTCCACATGTAGCCTCCTCAATCTGGTTTGCCCTTGCCAGTGCTTCAGGTTTCAGCTTCGAAGTCACCATCCTCAGGAAGCTGACTCTGATCTCTTCTCTGTCCAGGTTATACTAGATGCTCATCTCCAGGGCTCCTATAATAATTGTTACTTTGCTATCATTTTGTATTTCACACTATGTTACAATTAACTGACTATGTGCACAAAAGATTAGTATTGGTATAATTCTGGGGCTTGCAGAGTACCTGATAGTAAGCAGATACTTGTTGAAGAAAAGTGAAGGAAAGAAGAAAGGAAGGAAGGAAGGAAACGAGGAAGGGAGGAAGGGAGGAAGGGAAGGAGGGAGGAAGGGAGGGAAAGAGGGAGGGAGGAAGGGAGGAAGGGAGGGAAGGAGGGAGAGAAGGAAAGAGGGAGGAAAAGAGGGAGGAGAGAAGGAGTGAGGGAGAGAAGGAGGGAGGGAGAGAAGGAGGGAGTGAGGGAGGGCAAATGGAGGGATGAAAGGAAAAGGGAGAAAAGAGGAAGGGCAGAAGGAGGAAAGGGTGAGAAAGAGAGGGGAAAAGGAAGAAAGGAAAGAGGGAGGAAGTGGGAAGGAAGAAAAGAGTAGGGGAAGGAGGAAGGAAAGCAACTGATGGAAGTCCTGATATATACCCAATGCCCTTAGAGCTGATTCATAATTGAGTGAATCAGAGTCTGCACAAGCTTAGTCTTATTGACCATAATCACTCTGTAAAATAAAGAATATATAGATTTTATATTGACAGTGGGTCATTAGTAATCTGTGATAACTTTAAGAAAACTATACTTATGTTTTGAGGAGTGCAGTAGAAAATAACTACCACATACTCACATAAATTACCCCTTAATGTCCCTTAATTCACTCAATAGAAAAGCCAAGTACAAAAACTAGAAGAAAAAAGCCAGACGCATCAGTGTATTTTCCTACTGATTAATGCAGAGATACAGGGCTGACTTGAATTATAGGGACATGTCTTTCATACTCTATGTCTAACTAATCTATTAAGACAGCTTCAGGTACAAATCAAATACACCAACCAGAAGAGCACTAAGCAGTGTGTGATTCAGGAAACACATACTTGCTATGCAGCTTTGGGATTCTCATATGCCCTCTCTGGGCCTTGATCATAACACACATCAGATTAATGAGTTTAACTAAATCATATCTGTAGTCTCATCTGGCTCTGAAATTCTGTTCTCCTAGGTTTCCAATACCCCATCTGCTCTGGGAAGATATCAGTGTCCTTCTATAGCTGATTGACCCCTCCTTCATCATGCACTGTCCTCCTCCCACTGAGGTCAATGCAACATTCTGAACCCCTAAACTGGTATCAGGCAGCCAGACAATCTCGTTTACTCACAACTAGTTCCATCATCAGGACCCGGTATATCCAATGATGATTTACCACACGTCGTTAATATGTTTGTTATATTTTGCTGGCGGAATATGAAAGTTCATCAGCAAGCCGGCACACAGGGAAAGCATATTGAAATGAACATTATGGATCTGTCAGGCTGGAGTTTATGGCCTTTCTCAGTACTACACTGTAAGTACAACAAGCCCTGATTGAGTCAGCAGCCTCCTGGGTACTCATTTGCCAAAGTGTGGGGAATTTTAATGCTAAGTTTATCTGCCTGTGTTAGGCAGGCAGAATTGGGGGAAGGTGGGCAGATTGCCTTGGCTTAGGAGTATTACAAACGAGCCTGCAAGTTCCACAGATACCAGGAATGAAGCTTTCAGTGAGTTTGGCTTCTTATCTTCTTATCGTCTTATAGATTTTAGAGATGTAGTGCCCTGGAGTTTTAATACTCAGTTTGCAAATCCTCCTTTTGAAACCAATGCATTGAATTGCAATGAAACAGAGTGAGGAAGAAAGAAATATTCACAGAGGACTGACACTGTAAAGAAAACAAAAGATGAAGAAAGAAAGGGGAATGAGAATTATGAAAATTTCAGTTACTGAGTATGATTGATGCAAATATCCTCACACCTTTTTTCCTTTACAGTCAAGTTCTATGATAGGTTCAGGCGGCCTCACAGGGAATTGCATTCTCGGAATAGGACTTTGTAGCTGCCGACACTGTCTAAAGAGATTACACAGCTTTGTAAGTCTAAATTAATGCATTGGGAAAATGAATTTTGGGAACACATTTTCTGTTTCTTTCAGCAAAGCATAGAAAGCACGAAATGAGGGGAGTGCATTTCTACCTACAGGAAGAGAGATCGGATTCTGTGATGAGGGGGAGGATTGGATATTTTTCAGTGGACATTTCAAAGAAGTTGCCCTGACTCAGACTCAGGTGTTATTAGCATTAACAGAGCTATCTCATAGTAACATTGTCAATCACCACCACTTCCTCCTCTTCAGCAGGAAGGCTTATCCACTGATGTTTTGTTGTCTTGTTCTTGAGCAGGCACTTTGGTATTCTAGGAGCTGGAATCTATTTTTCATTCCAATAGCATGCAGCTGTGGGTCACCTGGCTAATGCTGGGGCCATTCCACATTCCAGAGTCAGGGAGCTGTGTTCGCTTGGCATTCCAGATGCATTCCAAAGCTGCAGGTCATTCATTATGCCAAGCTTAGTTTGTGGGTCTGCAGAGCCCAGAGCCCTGCCTGCTAGCCTGTGCTAGTTGAGATTGGGAACTCTGAGGAGGATGTAACTCCACTGGTGTCAGAAGGCCAGTGATGGACAGAAAGAGGCAAAATAAAAATTAAGTTCAAAGAAGTCTTAACTAGCTCTCAGAGAGTGTGATGAGGACAGTATCTGAGGCACACAAAGTCAAAGATGGGGATTTTTTGAGAGGAGAAAGAGGAGCATAAATCTAAATCAGATAGTCATTGCTTTTTCTTAATTAGATGAAAAACAAGGTATGACATAATTATAAAGCATACTAATTATAAAATCAGTCAAGATTGGTTTCAAATCCTGGCTCTGCTTCATATTAATTGTATGACTTTGAGTGATATGTTTATCTTCTTTAAATATTGGTTTCATCTGTAAAATAAAAACAAGATAATCTGCCATTTTAAGATAACATCCTTAAAAGTGAGACAATCCCTGACTCAAAGAAAATACTCTATAGATTTGTTATTATTTATCTATTACTATTATTATATTTGTTGAAAAATATCTGAATTGAAAAGATGAAGATAGTGCTAACTTGCCTTAATTAATTATTCATACTCATTCACTCCTTTCCAGTTTCTTCTACTATATATCACACATTGCATTAGGTATAGAAATTATTTTTGCTAAATCTGGACAGATTACGCCTGGTCGTATTATACATATGACCATAGATTCAATTCAAAAGGCACTCAGTCACTATCTCCTGTGTGCACTGCTCTTTTTCAATCTCTGTGGTTAGCACAAAGATCAAGGGTGCTTATGCTTCACCTTAAGAAAACTGTGATACATATTTAGGAGAGAATATGTGTTTACAATCAGGCACTGTGTAAGCATATATGCTGAGGAACAACAACAAAAAAAGCACATAGTTTTTAGTACCTGGAATTCAGAGAATGATCAGACCAGACAGCAGTTCTTAAAGTGTATGTGAAGATATTTCTTCGGCTCTGCAGTCCCAAACACTATTATGGTGGTGGCACGATGGCTGTGCCATCCTCAGTATTATCTCATCATAAATTAAAGTCCAGCAGAACAGGTACCTAAAGGCAGGTAAGAAAGAACCTTGATTTTCATGCTAGGAGTATAAATCTCATTTGAAGGAATAAAGGGAAAAAGAAAAAAAGAGTATTTTTGGTTTGCTTTTCTTTTTGTTGTTGTTGCTCTTACAAATAAGTAGTACAATTTACCCTTATGTGACTCCCAATATTGAAGTGTCCAACATCATAACAGAAGATATATGTATAATATATCAAGACCGTTAACCTGGGGCAAGAAATCTGTGATCTCTGTTTTATGGGGCAAAAGATACAAGCCAGACTGCGGGGTTAGACAGCAATAGTGGTCAGGACAGCACTACAACTACAGGGATGCACTCTGTGACCTGCTGTACTGTTAAGAGCCAGGACCCCAGAAAGGTGCTACACACAGGATACCTGAACTGTGCCTTGGCCAATAAGATCAGACAAGCAAGAGAAGAAGGGTCCTACTGCAGAGGGTTTTAGAAAATGGCTTATGAATACACAGGGGTGCATATTTGTGTGACTCAACAGCAAATGCAGATATATTACAGACACCTGCAGAAGTGGGGGACCAGCTTAACGCCAGAGCCCATCACCACTTACAGCTGGTGGGTACTTATAGGTATGCACGGAAGGGGTCTGGGTCATGTGGCTTTCTGCCATCGGGGTACTAATCAGATGTTCCCATGATGAAATGGTTCTGGCCCTTGTTCTCGTGGAATGTGGTGTTCCTTGCACTTTCTTCCAGCAGAATATGACATGGATGTTTTTTAGTTGGGCCTTTGCCGGGTAGGGTGTAAGAATGTTTCTTTAGTTGGATCTTTGTCTGCCTCATAGTTAGGTGGTTAGGCAGGATGTTTCTCATGGCAGGAGACCCTGTGGAATGTTTCACTTTGAACCAAGGTCTGCAAAGTAGTAGGGGCTTACAAAATGGTGCAATTTGGACTAACATTCTTGCCTTCTACTTTAGTATAGAAGGAAAAGGGGCATTGTTGGTTATCTAGTGGCTTCCTCCTGAATAGGGGCACTGTAATCAGGGTTTGGGTTTTGGAGCAGTAGGTATCTGGTTTCAGAGTTGTTTCCTGCAGGTGCTGATACTGGACTTGGAGGAGGAGAAATATGATATCAATGTATTTCTGGATGGGTGGCTGCCTGGACAACGGAGTTCAACCCATGCTAAAGATGAGTCATTCTGTGAATCCAGCTGTCCCCAAGTTGACCTTGTCTCACTAACTAGACTGAGATCTCCACCAGAAAACAAAAAAGAAGAAAAGGTTTGTTTTACGATTGATTTTGTAGTTCTGAAAGTGCCTAATAGCAAGCTGGGTATGGTGAACACCTTCAATAGTATGGTGAACACCTTCAATAAAATTACTGACTTCCTGATTGGTCTTGGGTCCCTGAAGTTACCTACCTTAGTATTTTTGCAAATTAAGGTGCTTCAGAGAGGCGAACCTATATCTTAGACTCAACACTTTCCTTTATTCCAAACTCCACTGCATCTCTCCACCCTCAACTGCATGGGCAGAATTGTTGCACAAATTCAAAGGCGATAGGAGAATCCAGAACCGACACAGAAAACTCCTGCCCACTACCTCCCACCACCCCACCCCAGAGTGTAGTAGCCCACACATGCTTCCCATCAATTTCTGGGAAAGGTAAACTGCGCTCACATACTCTGCCCCCTAGGGAGACACTCAAAATTGGGGGTGCATGTTAAAAGTGGATTCTATAATTTTCACCAGGAGAACTTCTCCCTGAAACAATTCTTAATGACCTTAAAGAAGTAAGGGTTAAAATCTCTATCATAGGGTTCTAAGAGAAATAGCAAATCAAATTAAAAAGAAATTCTTAGAGAACATCTTAGGATTCTTCCAAGAATTTGTTGATACTTTCCTCATTCTAAAAGCTGGGAACATAAGTTTTAGGGAAAAATGCAAGTTTTCCAACAGGGTGAACCCATGTTTGGTGAGAAACATAACTCATATAATTTGGGGAACTCTTTAAGCAAAAAATACCAAAATAACAGAAATTTAGACATAAAAATAATTCTTAAATTTAGAAAGTACATATTAAATTTTAATGCTTATCTGCTGCTAATAATGAAATGCTGACAAATATTTTACAAAATCCAGAAAAAAACATAATTTGTGTTTATAGCCTGCATACCACATTTCTATAATACTGTTTATATTTTACATGCACACTTTTGATGTCTTCAGATTTGTTTTCCTGGAGGCACCAATACTGGTCTTGGAGAAGGAGAAGGATGTTATCAATGTGTTTCTGGGTGGCTACATATGGTGTTTTAAAATTATTTTCTATAGAACGATTAGAAAGTTAATTAAGTAATTTTCCTCTAGCTAGATCTTTTCTGACAGTTTGAAAAAGTTCCAATCAGTTTCACGATTCATAATTAACAAATAATTAGTTAACATTGATATTAATTTGAAAAAAACTGATTCAAATTTTCTTTATAGATGAGGTTAATATTTCAGGGGATTTCAAGGATTTTTGTGCAGTGATGTATCTGTTCTTTGCACTGATAATGCCATCATCATTCATTACTAGTTTGTAATCAATGTCCATATTGTACTGTTGTATTGTGAATTTTTATGCTAAATTTGTTGTTGTCTGTAGTTCATGGAAAATCAGCAAGAACTGAATAGAAACATACAAAAATTTGATTGGGTGAATTTATGACTAAGTCCTCAAAAGCAATTACAATGAAGACAAACATTTATATGGAGCCTAATTAAATTAAAGAGCCTCTGTACAGCAAAAGAAACTATCAACAGAGTAACCAGACCACCTACAGAATGAGAGAATAATATTTGCCTACTACGTATCTGACAAACGTCTAATATCCATAATCTATAAGGAACTTAAACAGTGAAACAGTCAAATAAATAACCACATTAAAAATAACCAAAAGACGTGAACTGGTACTATTCAAAAGAAGATATACATGCATATGAAACAACAAACATATGAAAAACATATATATGAGACAATACTCCACATCATTAATCATCAGAGAAGTGCAAATCAAAACCACAATGAGATATCATCTCACACCAGTCAGAATGTCTATTGTTAAAAAGTCAAGGAGCAACAAGTGCTGGTGAGGCTGCAGAGAAAAGGAAATGCTTATACACCGTTGGTGGGAATGTAAATTAGCTGAGCCACTGTGTAAAGCAGTTTGGACATTTCTCAAAGCAAAATAAATCAGATAATAGAACAGAATGAGCATTTGATCCCAAAATCCCATTACTTGATATATATCCAAAATAAAACAAATCATTCTACCAAAGAGACACATGCACTCATATGTTCATCACAGCACTATTCAAACTAATAAAGACACAGAATCAACCTAGGTGCCCAGGTGCCTATCAATGGTGGATTTGATAAAGAAAATATGGTACATATACATCTTGGGATACTATGCAGCCATAACTAATAATAAAATCATAACCTTTGCAGCAACATGGTTGCAGCTAGAGTTATTCTAAGCAAATAAATGCAGGAACAGTAAATCAAATACTACATGTTTTCACCAACAACTGGAAGCCAAACATTGGATATTCACGGACATAAAGAAGGCAATAATAGAAACATGGTACTACTGGAGGAGAGAGGGAGGGAGGGGAGTCAAGGGTTGAAATCTACCTTTTGGGTACTGTGCTCATCACCTAGGTGACAAGATTATGTGTAATCCAAACCTCAGCATCAGGCAGTATACCCAGGTAGCAAATCTGCACATGTACCTCCTGAATCAAAAGAAAGAAGTGCAGAATGGCATAGTTTCCAAGGAATGGGGTCAGGAAGTATAATTAGGACAGAGCACAGTGAACAAGCAGGGCAAAAATGGTTTATGAGACTAGAAACATGTCATGTAATCTAGAAAGGTTAGTTGGCAAGTGGCTGAAAACATATAGTCATATTTCCAAGCTTTGGAAACAGACACCTGTTATCACTAAATTTATGAAAAGTAACGGTTAAATACTAAGATCATTAGCGTTAGAGGCAGACAAATGTCCCTTTGAGTCTCAGCTCTACCCCTTAATAATCTATCCAATCTAACAATAGCTTAAGACACAGAAGTGATAACAAACTACACAAAAATGTACCCCATCAAACCCTGCAAATTATATACTTACTTAAAATTTCCTTCAACTGGATCCCAAAATGCCCACACCACTGGACGCAAAGTAAAATATAATAAATGGAGTGTCAGGGTAAAAATAAACAATAGTCTTTTTTATATAATGAAACACGTATTTTTAAAAAATCCCAGAAAATAGCCCCCAAACCCATAACCATGTGATTACATTTCAGTCATAACCTCCTGGGGTCTTGAAACTTAAATTTCATTTGCCTGCTGGTTTATCTGCCTCCTGGAACTCTTTGCAGATTCTATGGAGCTCACATTCTAGTTAGGGAAGACAGACAATAAACACATCAACAAAATGATAAATAATAAATAGACAACTTTAGATAGCTATTGTTCTGTGAAGAAAACAAAGTAGTACATATGATAAAGAGTTACTGTAGGAAGGGAAAGAAACACTTCCTTTGATGGAGGGATTGGGGAAGATCTAGCCAAGGAAACCAATGTGAAGCTGAGCTCTGTGTCCGGAGAATTTCAATCTCCTGCATCAGCAGACTGAACCATGAGCCCAGAGGATTGGCATGGCTAGTCTAACCCGCCCTGTACCTACCTGCCAAACCAGTGGCAGAGCTGGGACTATGGCTGAAATATCTTGAGCCAAATTAAAGTTCTTTGCTACCACTCAGAGATTTCATGTAAAGTATCACTTCAGATATTTTTAAAATATAGAAACTGAGACAGCTCTTGCTGCCTCTAGGAAGTCCTGGTAAAAATGCATTATTAACGTTATTTTTTAATCATCAAAAAGCCAAAGAAAAGAGGAGCAGTTAATTCACTGGTCAAACTGCCATTTCATTTTTTAGAGATAATCACAATGGTCAGTATAACCAGTTTTAGGGCCATAAAATTGTTTATAAAATAGAGCTATAAACTCTAAGGGGTCACTTAGGCAAGTCTTCTCTAGACTATTTTGATTAAAAATTTCTATCAGAATACATAAATCAGTCAATTAATCCAGGAATCCTAAACCTGGGGGATACAGGGTGGTACCTAATGCCACCTCCTGTCAGATCAGCAGTGGCATTAGATTCTCATAGGAGTGCAAGCCTCATTGTGAAATGCACATGCACGGGATGTAGGTTGTGTGCTCCTTATGAGAATCTAACAGCTTCATCCCGAAGCCACCCACCGACCTACACTGCAGTTCATGGAAAAATTGTCTTCCATGAACCGGTCCTTGTGCCAAAAAGGTTGGGGACCACTGATTAGTCAGTCAACTGATAAAAGAGACCAATATATAGAGAGGGAAGACACACATCCAATACAGATTTGTTTATTTATTTGCTATTTATATTACATGCATTACAAAAACATATACAAGAAGCATACATTTTATTTTATGTATTTATTTTTTGAGACAGGGTCTTGCTGTGTTGCCCAATCTGGAGTGCAGTGATGCAATCATGGCTCATTACAGCCTTGGCCTTTGGAGCTCACGGGATCCCCCACCTCAGCCTCCAGAGTATCTGGGACTACAGGTATATGCTACCACCCTTGGCTAATTTTCATATTTTTTGTAGATACAGAGTTTTGCCATGTTGCTCAGGTTGTCTCAAACTCCTGGGCTCAAGCAGTCATCCCACTTCAGCTTCCCAAAGTGCTGAGATTACAGATAAGAGCCACTGTGCTGGGGTGGAATATGTATTTTAAAAGATGCACTAGAAATCGATGAAAATAAAGGTCCCAGAATTTTTTTCATATCCCAATGGATTATTAGGGTGCACGTTGCGAAGGCTTTGTCTTTCTTTGGACACAACTGATTTAGTCTATTATTTTCAGTTTAAGCATAGAGAAACTGAGGCCAGACAAAAGAGATGTGAAACTAATATGAATGACCCAGTATAACAACTGAGCTAAAGAACTTTAAAATAAACTCGGTTTCATTTATATGCAAAATCTTTTAAGCTATCCCTGTTATTTGTTAAAATTGTAGTTTTTTCACATGCTTTCATATATTCTTTGTAATCTCCTTCTTATTCCCTAGAGATGTACGCTTTGCTTCTGATCTCTTCTCAACAGTGAGAAATCCTGGATCAGCAAACCTCTGTCGCCAGATCCCAGCAAAGAGTAAACTCCCTAAAGTCTATAGGCATAACATGATCTCAATCCATTTCTCTTAAGGATTCCCAGAGCAGACACAGCCTCCCAGCCTGCTTAGGAATGCAGCACTGCACTTCTCAATAGCATTTTATGACACATTACTCAAATCAAATTTAAAAGCATAACTGAGTGGAATTAAATTAATGCCGTCTGGTAATGTCAGCAGCACCAGAACTGCAACAGGCTGGCTTAAGTCCTAAACCTGCTAAAGCTTCATGATACATATTCAGTTTCCTCTGTTATTGAAAGAATTTGTGTATACCCTGTGTGTGTGTATATGTGTGTGTGTGTGTGTGTGTGTGTGTGTGTGTTTGTGTGTGGTGGGGGTAGGAGCCTGGTGTGTGCCTGAGCAGTGTTTGAGGGCATACAAGTAGTTACAAATACTTAGTAATCACATATGCCTCATAACTGTGATGTGTTTGAGTTGACATTTGCATATTCCTTGACGTCCCACAGAGTACATTTAGCTTCATTATGTCATTTGATCATCATAATCACTCTTTGAGGAATTTATCTTATTTATTTATTTGTTTAACTTGAACCTAAGTTTCCTGACTCCAACTTTAGCGTTCTTTCTGCACCTAAGTTCAATACTAATGATAACCCTACCTAATCTTTTGAAGATCTCCTCAACCTCCCTGTTGCTAAATCCAATATTCCATTTGTAATCTTCATCTTAATTGACTCAGCAGAAACATTTACTTCGTGATTACCGTTGACCCTTGAACAACATGGATTTGAACTGTGTGCATAAGTTTATACATGGATTTTTTTTTCAGTAAAAGTTACACTGAATGTGCCTGCCTTTCTTGTCTTCCCTTCAACCTTCTCCACCTCTTCTGTCTCTGCCGCCCCTGAGACAGCAAGATCAATGCTTGTTCCTCCTCCTCTCCCTTCCATTTAATAAATGAAAAGTATGTTTTCTCTTTCTTATGATTTTATTTATGATATCTATTTATGTCTGTAGCTTATTTTACTGTAAGAACACAGCATATTATACATATAACATAAAAATATGAGTTAATAGCCTTTATGTTATTGATGAGACTTCTGGTCAAGAGTGGGATATTTGTAGTTAAGTTTTGGGGGAGTAAAAAATTATACACAAATTTTTGAGTACAGATGGTCAGAGACCTTAATCCTCAGATTTTCTAATGGTCAACTATACTTCCTCATTTTTGAAACACGTTTGGTTCACTTGATTTCAAGATACATATTCTTTTATTTTTCTTCCTACTTCAGTGAATACTTAAAGGGTCTTTTTCTTGGTCCCTTTTACTTCTCATTTCTAAACCCCAGCTGTCCTAGGGCTCCATTTTTTCTCTTTCTACAGTCCGTCCTTGGTTATACCATTGAATACATAGTTTTAAATGCCTTTTTACGCTAATGACCTTTAAATTTACATCTTTGGTCATCATGTCTCTCTGGAGCTTCAGGTCCCTGTATTCAACTCTTCCAGGCATCTCCACTGGATGTCTAATGGGCATATCAGCTATTACCAATGTCCCAATCTTGCCCCTCAAGACTTGCTCCCCATAGTGTTACTCATACCTTTCAATAGAAATTTCACTCTTTCAGTTTCTCAGGCCAAGTAACTGTGGTATCCTTGTACATCTTCTTTTGTATATTTCACATGTTATCTCTCAATGAATCTTGTTCACTTTATCTTCAAACTATGTTCAAACAAAGATAAACACACACTTTGTCTTCAAACTTAATCATTGCTCATTTATCAATAACTTTCAACCAACTGATAGCATTATCTTTTGACACAGTATCCAGAGAATTCCTTTCAAAAGATGGCATCATTCCTTCAATGAGTGCCCGTCTCGCTCAGAGTGAAAGCCAAAGTTCTTACAGTGACTTACAGAGTCTTACTCTGTCTTGTTGACAAACTCTGGCATTACTTCCAAATACTCTCCCTCAACTCACTCTAATTCAGCCATTCAAGCCTCCTTGCTATTCTAGAACACATTAGACTTACTCTCACTTTGAGACATTTGAATGCACTATTTTGTTTTATTTGTTTTTCAAACCTGAAAGCTAACTTCTCTGTACATCTGCAACACTTGCTCCATCATCTTGTTCCATTCTGTGATCAAATGCTATCTTCTATTCAGACATTCCCTCATTACCCTACTTAAGATTGCATCATCCTCTCCACCACATCCTCTACAGTCCTCTCCTGCTTTTGTTTTCTTTGTCACTGTTGTGTTGAAGGAGATATAGTGTGAACTGCTTTCTAATGCTCTGCTATTCATTTTACGTATCTTTTTCTGTTTTTTCATAGTTCATTTCCTCCCCAACAGATTGTAATCTCAGCTAAGGCAGGCAATGTCTAAGCATAGCGTCACCAATGCTTACAATAGTATCTAACACATAGAAAGTATATAAAACAGGTTATGAGTGCACAAATAAATGCTTCACTCTTGTGTCATGACTTATAGTTTCAAAAGTTCATTCATTGCTCCCCACAGTTTTACTGTGTTGAGACTCATGAACAAATTTGGGTATTAAAAAAGGTAGAGAGTTTTCTATTTTTAAAATGAGACAATTGGGACTCTGTATATTAAGCAATTTGGCCAAATTCATTCAGATAATAGAGGGGAAAATCAAGATTAAATTCACAATTTCCACATTTCTAGGCTGCTTCTCTCTCACTGCCTAACAATTTCTATCACAAGGAGTATGGATATACATGAAGACATAGAATAAGGCTCAATATCCAAATTATGATATGTGAATACTCAGCTGCAAATTCTGATTTCACCTATTCCTGCATTGGTTAAGTTACTTGAGCTTCTATTTTCTTTTCTATAAAAGACATTTAATCACAGTGTCTTCCAAAATAGGTGACTGAAAAATTTTAATGAGATAATCCATATGAAAAGTGTGACATCAAATGAACACCCAATACATGTAACTTTTAGCATATGGGTTTGTTCACGGACATATGTATGTGAGTTTGGAGATTACAAAACAGATTCATGTAGAGATATTACCCACCCATTTCTATCCAGTTTTGGAAATTCCTTTGTATTTGGAGGGATACATAAGTATTAGAAGTGTTTTTTCCTGCTCCTTGTTGTTGAAACAACAAGAGTACAGTAAAGGAAAGCTTAAAATTTAATGTCAAGCTGTAGAGTCCAAGCCATGGAAATTCAAGAGACTAGTGTATCTCACAAAATTCCAGAGTGACTTCCTGAATCAGGTAGGATTTCACATGACCCAAATCTTGCAAGTCCTGGAAGTTCTGTCAGTGTCTAACACAATGCCTACAAGTAGGAGGCACATATTCATGTTTGTTGAAATACATATACATACAGAGAGAGAGGCAAGGGTGAGGAGGAATGGAGGTATAGGAAGCATATTAGTTATCTATTGCTGCGTAACAAATTAACCCAAAACCCAGAGACTTAAAACAACAGAAATTTATCATATCTTGAGTGTACATAGCATGACAGATGACTTTCAATAAATATTTATATTAGAACTAGTTACAGATATCATATCAATACTTAAAAAAGTGGTTGTCTTCATTCATTTTAATAATCATATGCCAGGCAGTTTCCACATATTTACACATTATCTAAATTTATCATCACAAGCATTCTATGACATAATTGTAACTCTGTTTCATTCATTCATTTCTTAATCAATTAATTTATTAAGCAACTATTCATTAATCTTCTACCATAATGTGCTGGGCTCTATGATCCAGAAGCAAACAACACAGATACAAATCCCTGCCTTCATGGAGCTTATGTAAAAGAAAGAAAAAAGAAAAAAATAGACAAACTTATTACACATACACCCACACACACACACACAAATATATAACATATATATATATAGTATATATAGTATAAATACACGCATATTAAAATGAACAGTCTGTTGCAGGGTGATGTGTGTTGTTAGGACAATAAATCAGAGGAGTGAAAGAAGGCACCCCAAGTACAGAAAAACTAACGAGTTGCCTAGCATTGCACAGCTAGTAAGGACTAGAAACAATATTTTGAGTCTTGCCTCACAGCGTGTAACCATACAAGATAGTAATAACCAAAGCTGCAAAGTTTATTTAGGGTACTTTATCCATTAATATGCCTCTAGTAGATGCTCAGAGAAAACCATATCTTAAATGAGAGATTGTTTCACAAACCAAGAGGGCCAGAGGGTCCAGCCCTGGAATGCCAGAAATCTGGCTTCCCTCTGGGAACAAAGCAGGTACAATTCTAGCTTTCTATCCAGATATTCTGACATCCATTACAAGAAAGCAAACATCTCTTTTGGAATCATCTTGGAAAACAAAAACAACAAAAATATTTCCCAGAAATCCTGAGTAGGTCTCCTTTATTCCAGGCATGGTCACGGGATGCTGCTAAGCTCATTCCTGGCAAGGATATGATCAGAGTTCCCTAGGTATTCTGGATTTATTCGTGGAGTCTGGGATAGAGTTTTCCTCTCCTATGTGGTTTGGTTTGGCTGTGTCCCCATCCAAATCTCACCATAAATTATAGTTCCCATATTCCCCACGTGTCATGGGAGGGACCTGGTGGAAGGTAATTGAATCATGGGATCAGTTATTTCCATGCTGTTCTTGTGATAGTGAGTGAATTCTCATGAGATCTGATGGTTTTGTAAGGGGCTTTTTCTGCCTTTGCTCTGCACTTCTTCTTGCTGCCCCCATGTGAAGAAGGACATGTTTGTTCCCCTTCCACCATGATTGTAAGTTTCCTGAGGCCTCCCCAACTATGCTGAACTGTGAGTCAATTAAACCACTCTCCTTTATAAATTGCCTAGTATTGAGTATGTCTGTATTAGCTGTATGAGAATGGACTAATATACTATGTAAAGCAAGAAAGCAATAACGATTTTAAGAAGACCTGTCAAAAAGAAAAATAAGGGTAGGCAACCACCAGCATTTGTCATTAATATGAACCAAGGTTTATTCATGGCCTAGTCATCAAAATGGACATATGAAAAAAATTTATAAATAGTTGTTGATTTGATTTAGAGTAAGCAATAGAAAAAGAAAATACAAGAAATAGAGAAGAAGGAAAAAAGGGGTGGGAGAGGAAAGGGATTTTTGATCCTAATACAAAGGGGAGACAGAGCATAATGCTGAATTGGGAGTGAAGGGGACTTATTTCTCATCATTGACCAAGCATTCAACAGCTGTGTGACTTGGAGCAAATTACGTAATTTCTCTGTGACTCAGTTTCATCACTAGCAACTCCAATCTAATAATGCTCATTAGTCCACATCTCATGAACACCAGAAGATTTAATAAGATGCCTGTGTTCAGTGAAAAAGAAAAGGCAATTCCTGGACATTCCAGTTTAAAGTGGATTTGTTCTCCACTTACGGATATGGAGAAAATTAGAGTTTGTCTACAGTACAAGGACAATTTAGTTAAGCAGATGATTAACTGAACACACATATATCAATACATGCATTTTCAGCCCTATACACACACACAGCCCTACAACCCTTTCTCCTTTAAAAATATTATTGTGTATTGACCTTTAAGCAATTATTGTTTCCTAGGAACTGGTTAAATAATTGATAAGCATCGTCTCATCTAATGTTACAACTTATGAGTTAAGTACTACTATAGGATAATTTTCAGTCTGAATGATCTAGACGGAGTCTTTAAATGTCCGCTTCATTTTATGTATATGTACTTTTTCTCCCCCATTAAATGGATGGCATTTCAGTGAATGACTATGTTTTTCAGTGTTTATCCGAAATTTACACACAGAGTTTTGGCCATTTTCCTCGCACCAATGAACCACTCTGCAGTTCCTTGAACTGATCAGACAAAACTCATTCAGGAAAATTTAGCACCAGCCACTTGCTAAATGCTGAGCTGGGTCTGTCTGTTTCTTAACTGCTCTGTATGTGCACATCCAGTCACAACATCAGCACTTAGTCCACATTAATCCCTTGTGACATATCCTTCTCAGCAATTCCTCAACAAAAACCTTGACTGTGGAATCTTATGGACAATAGTGAGCTAGTGTTTCACAATGGACTCCTCTTCAAAACACTTTACTGAGATAATGTGTATATCTTATATGAGATATGGGAGAGAAAAACAAGGTCAGAAAGAGATTTAGAAAAATTGAGTGATGTGGCAGGTTTCCTGTGAGAACTCTGAGGGAAGGACCAGGGGAGGCCAAGAGCTGGAAAAATGAAATCGGGAAAGGTGGGGGCTTACCCACAGCTCTGCCAACGCCACGTTGTGTGCTTTTGGGTAATTCATTTTAAATCTCCCAGCATCAATTTCCTCATCTGTAAAAATGGGAAGAGAGAATTAAGCTAAGGTTGGAAAGTACCTGGCAGAGGTGCCTGAGGCAGACATTGAGAATCAATCATGGTACTTTTTCCCACGGAGTTGGCGATAGGTCCCTGTGTTCTTCTCAGCACACACTCCAGGCAGCCTGGAACAATCCAAGCTGGCGCATCATTTAGAATATATCTGTCTTTCCTGGACTAAATAATTGTCATCATCCATTTTAAATCTAATATTTTAAGAATATATTGCTGCTGTGGAAAGAATCATGAACTTGGGATCAGAAGATCACGTTTAAATTCTGGTTCTGACATTTATTACTTCTGTGACCTTAAGTAAATCAATTCATATCTTTGGTCAGCTTTATTTTTGTAATCTGAAAAATGGGAATAAAATATCGATGCTTTATGAACAATGTGAAGACCAAATGATATATAAGCGAACACACCAAAAAGCATAGCCTATCCTGGCATACTGTAGACTTCAATCTCCCATTAAAATTTAAGGCGATGGATATCCCAGTTACACTAATTTGATCTTTACAAAATATGTACATGTATCAAATCATCACATGTACTCTTAAAATATGTACCTCTATTATGTATCAATAAAAACAAATTTTAAAAAAGTAATTATTTTGAAGGTGACATCTGGTGTGACAAACATGATAAAGTTGCTATGGATGCCAGAAGCTAATGGAAAAGTGGAGGAGAAAGGGAGGGTAAGTCCTGTGGAATTTCAGCTCTTCCATTTTCCCACTACTGCTGCTGATGGGTCCTACAGTCCTGTTCCTGGAGTTATTTATCAGCGGCCCACACATATTCCATTTCCCCAACCCAGTCAAGAGGCTGTGTCTTCCTCCTGTGTCTGGCTCACAAACCTACTTCTGGAGGGCCTCTCTAGGAACTGCCAATATCTATCAGTTCCCTCCTTGCCTTTTACCCTCCCCTAATCCCCTATCTCTATGCATAGTGGAGAGATGTTCCACCAGTATCTTAACTCAGTGGGTATCTTTGCTCTATTCATCTATATTTAGCCTTGTGTGTGTCTTGAGAAAAGATAGCTTGAGGTCAGGATGCAGTGCTAGGGGCTCCTTTCCTTCCATGTCATCATCACCACCCTAGGTGTCTAGGCCCTCAGTGTCTGTTCCCAAAGTTTGTAATTATAGTTCTGTTGAAAGACAGTTGTTTGGCAGGCATGGTGGCTCCCATCTGTAATCTCAGAACTTTGGGAGGCTGGGATGAGAGGATTCCTTGAGGCCAGGAGTTCAAGCCCAGCATGGGCAAGATAATGAGACCTCCATCTCTACAAAAAAATAAATAACATAAAAAGCATTAGCCTGGTGTGGCATGTGACTGTAATCCTAGCTACTTGGGAGGCTGAGGCAGGAACATTGCTTGAGCCCAGAAGTTCAAGTCTGCAGTGAGCTATGATGGTGCCACTGCTCTCTAGCCTCAGCAACAGACTCAAAAAAAGAAAGGAAGAAAGATAGTTGCCCATACAGCATAGTTATTGGTGTGTTTGTGTGTGTGAGAGAGGGGGGTTAAAATATTAAGCCACAAGTAGCAGTTTCCCTTGTCAGTTGATTATAGAGTTATTGCTAGCAATTACAAGTACTTCTTCAGAGCTCCTCAACTCCGGTGAGATGTACTGTGTGCTACTGAAATAGAGATGGAATGGTCTTTAGTCCACACCCTGCCCTGTGCAGGTGGCAGGTGCTCCATCTCGGGCAAAACAGGGCAATCTCCTTTTCAAGACCCATCTCACTGCTCCTCCTTTCTCATTTTGCCCAAATCTATAGGATCTTATCTAGTCTTAGGCTGTGTGTATGTGTTCTGGAGGGGGCAGGGTGAGGTACTAATTATGCATGTGCACATTTTATATATTTTTTCTTAGTTCAGAATCACTTTACACCTTTCTTTGCTGTCAATATAGTGTTCAAAGCAGGACAGGGCTTATGTCCAGGAGTGTACGCTGGGGAAGGGCTGGTTCACGGTCCAAAGAAGAAAATTGATGAATTTCTAGGTAAGTAAAAAATTAATATTTGTAAAGAGTTTCTGGTCACATTACTTTTATTTAGATGTCTTTACTCTAGTATATTCAATGAAATAATAATTACTCTATAAATCGTAAATATGTTCCAAGCAGGACAGATGTGATTTAATGAATTTGTATAGCCAATGGTGGGCATGGAGCTGAGTCAGGAACAGGGGCTAGGAAAAGCTAAATTATCTAGAAAATTTGAATAAATATGATTTTGAAGTTCATGAAGGCACCTGAGAGGAATGGTGTTTGGAAAAGTCATGGAATAGAAAGAAGAGAGAGGGGTCCTAAGATGATGTGAGGCCTGGATACCTGCAGGATGAAACAGCCATTAAAAAATCCACAGTCAAGTGACAATATTTAATACACAGTTTTGGGTGGTGATATGGTTTGGCTGTGTCCCCATCCAAATCTCACCTTGAATTGTATAATCCCCACATGTCAATGCACGGTCAGGTGGGGATAATTGAATCATGGGAGCGGTTTCCCCCATATTGTTCTTGTGGTAGTGAATAAGTCTCAAGAGATCTGTTGGTTTTACAAAGGGGAGCTCCCCTGCACAAGCTCTTTCTTGCCTGACACCATCCAAAGCCTTTGCTTCTCCTCTGCCTTCTACCATGATTGTAAATCCTCCCAGTCTTGTGGAACTGTGAGTCCATTAAACTTCTGTCTTTTATAAATTACTCAGTCTTGAGTATATCTTTACTAGCAGCGTGAGAAAAGACTAATACAAGTAGTTTGGATTATTGTGATCTAAAACTCTTCTTAGCTCCCCAAGTTTTGCCCTAAATATTCTGCATGTAAAGAATATATGTCCCTGGTAAGTTGCATTCTGAGGTATTTTATTTTCTTTGTAGCAACTGGGAGTTCACTCATGAGTTGGCTCTCTGTTTGTCTGTTATTGGTGTATAGGAAGGCTTGTGATTTTGCACATTGATTTTGTATCCTGAGAATTTGCTGAAGTTGCTTATCAGTTTAAAGAGTTTTGGGGCTGAGACGATGCAGTTTTCTAAATATACAACCGTGTCATCTGCAAACAGAGACGATTTAACTTTCTCTCTTCCTATTTAAATACCCTTTATTTCTTTCTCTTGTCTGATTGCCCTAGCCAGAATTTCCAATATTATGTTGAACAGGAGTGGTGAGAGAGGGCATCCTTGTCTTGTGCCGGTTTTCAAAAGGAATGGTTCCAGCTTTTGCCCATTCATTATGATATTGACTATGGGGTTGTCATAAACAGTTCTTATTATTTTGAAATATGTTCCACCAATACCTAGATTATTGAGTATTTTAGCATGAAGGGGTGTTGAATTATATTGAAGGCCTTTTCTGCATGTGGGGTTTAAAACCTAGATGACAGGTTCAGCAAACCATCAGTGCTAAAGGAAATAAGACAGGACAAAAAGAAATGGAAAAAAAATCCATGCTCATGGATAGAAAGAATCAATATCATGAAAATGGCCATACTGTCCAAAGTAATTAATAAATTCAATGCTATTCCCATCAAGCTAGCATTGACTTTCTTCACAGAATTAGAAAAAGCTACTTTAAATTTCATATGGAACCAAAAAAGAGCCCATATAGCCAATACAATCCTAAGCAAAAAGAACAAAGCCAGAGGCATTATGCTACTTGACTTCAAACTATATTACAAGGCTACAGTAACCAAAACAGTATGATAATGGTACCAAAACAGATACATATATAGACCAGTGGAACAGAACAGAGGTCTCAGAAATAACACCACACATCTACAACCAACTGATCTTCAACAAACCTGACAAAAATAAGCAATGAGGGAAAGGATGCCCTATTTAATAAATGGTGCTTGGAAAATTGGCTAGCCACATGCAGAAAACTGAAACTCTACCCCTTCCTTACACCTTATACAGAAATTAACTCAAGATGGATTAAAGCCTTAAATGTAAAACCTAAAACCATAAAAACCCAAGAAGAAAACCTAGGTAATACCATTCAGGACATAGGCATGGGCAAAGACTTCATGATTAAAACACCAAAAGCAATTGCAACAAAATCCAAAATTGCCAAATGGGATCTAGTTAAACTAAAGAGTTTCTGCATAGCAAAAGAAACTATCATCAGAGTGAACAGACAACCTACAGAATGGCAGAAAATGTTTGCAATCTATCCATCTGTCAAAGGACTAATATCCAGAATCTACAAGGAACTTAAACAAATTTACAAGGAAAAATCAACAATCCCTTCAAAAAGTGGGCAAAGGATATGAACAGACACTTCTCAAAAGAAGATGTTTATGCAGCAAACAAACATATGAAAAACAGTTCATTGTCACTGGTCATTAGAGAAATGCAAATCAAAACCACAATGAGATACTCTCTCATGCCAGTTAGAATGGTGATCATTTAAAAATCAGGAGACAACAGATGCTGGAGAGGATGTGGAGAAATAGAAATGCTTTTACACTGTTGGTTGTAAGGAGCTGGAGTAGCCCACTCACCTTGGGGGGATCAGCAGCAAGGCTGCTGTGAACTTTGGTCCAACTTCAGAGAAGTGAAACTGTAATAGGTGGATGTGTATGTCTCAGAGTAGAACAGACAGGCTTAGATAACCAGCTTTCACTGACCTTGCTGCAAAATAGTTTTTAGCTGACGTATGTTAACTGAAGTATGAGAATAATAACCACAGACTGTTCTAAGTAACTGCACCCTCCTTCTGTTATGTGCTCTGTGAACATATAAAATAAAGTACACTGAGACAGGTCAGGGCTGAACGAGACTGACAGCCTCACCTCTTGGACCACCTGGCCCAGTTTTCTGTATGTTTGTGTCTGTGTTTTTCTTTATCCCCCACCGTTCCCTCTTAGGTCTTTGAACCCTTATGCAGTGTGGGATGCTGCATGTGCCAGAGTTGGTGGGGATGCAAATTAGTTCAACCATTTTGGAAGACTGTGTGGTGATTCCTCAAGGATCTAGAATCAGAAATACCATTTGACCCAGCAATCCCATTACTGGGTATATACCCAAAGGATTATAAATCATTCTACTATAAAGACACATGCACACATATGTTTATTTCAGAACTATTCACAATAGCAAAGACTTGGAACCAATGCAAATGCCCATCAGTGATATGCTTGATAATGAAAATGTGGCACATATGCACCACAGAACACTATGCAGTGATAAAAAGGATGGGTTCTTGTCATTTGTAGGGACATGGATGAAGCTGGAAACTATCATTCTCAGCAAACTAACAAAGGATCAAAAAAACAAACATTGCTTATTCTCACTCAATAGGAAGGGGAACATTACATACTGGAGGCCTGTCAGGGGGTAGGGCGAAAGGAGAAAGGAGAGCACTAGGAGAAACACCTAATGCATATGGGGCCTAAAACCTAGATGACAGGTTGATGGGTTCAGTAAATCACCATGGCACATGTATACCTATGTAACAAACCTGCATGTTCTGCACATGTATCTCAGAATGTAAAGTATAATAATAATAAAAAAGAATATACATGAAATATGTGTAGTGTGTGTGAATACATGTGTGTGTATATGTAAGTGAAAAAAAATGCAAAGACAAATGTTAATTTGACTCAAATCAGAGCAGTCTCTGGGTATGGGAAATAATACCTGGGACACTGAGATGACTCATACATGTCTAAGCTGCGAGTTCTAATTGTAAACCTGCTCAGAAACTTGAAATCTCATGAAAGTTTCAGACTTCCAAAGGTGGCAAAATTTGGGACCTGAAACAATCTTATGAAAAGCCCAAGGATCAGAAAAGCTCAGTTAACATCGGGGTCTAAACAATTCTCATAATCAACATCAAATGCCCTGTCCTCCATGGAGTCTTCTCCAAATACTATTTGATAAAAATTAATTACTTTTTGAAGCTCTCATATAACTTTATGTACAGAATTTGTTATAGATTTTTATGTTTGTGCCTGTCTCCCTAACTGCTCCTCAGTGCTATACCTATTTGTTAGTATTCTTCAGAACTCATTCTTATGTTTTGTGCAATGAATTAAATATATCTATGATACTACTTTTCCCCTTGCTTCTTAATAAAAGGCTGCATCCTGTGCATTGCCTTAAGACTATAAAAAGAAATATATCTAGTCAGAAGCAGCAGGGAATGGCAGAAACTGTGAAAGCATGTAAAGAAATATCTAAAGTCTGCAGACCGAAGTAAAAGACTAACCAAACAGTGTAAACCTTATAGATGAATCCAGAGAATTTACTAACAGGAAGTAAATCTCTGCATTACATCTCTGCATTCAAATGATAGCATCTTATTCTTCCATTTTCTACAGTTTTCCTCCTCCTACCTTACTCTATTTAATCTCTAGACAAAAACGAAAGACTCCATTCCCAGTAGGCTGTAGTTAGGTGAAATCTACTTCTGTGGGGATAATGTCGTCAGAGTGGGGTCCCAGATGCCCCTGCAGTGGAGAAGCAGTCTCAATGGGGAGACCTAAGTTGGCCCTTGAAGACATTTCTTCTCAATGACTCTAATAATCTGTGGCCAATACCAAATGCTTGACTTCAGGTCCACTACAGATTCAATAGGTTGTGCTGGATGGGGTGGAACTGAAAATACAATATGAAATGCTAGTTTCATGTTGAAACACTACTAAGTTTTAAATAATTAACATAGCAAACTTTTGAAACATACTGTGTTGGTGCTTCAAGTTTTTGTTTGTCAGAAAGCAAGCTTCAATTGTTAAATTGCACCTTCCCCTATTCCCAACCCTAGGGAATTTCCATACTATGCTCAGTGTTCATTGGACATGATTTTCTCATTTTCATTCTCAGGGATATTTATGGAACACTCTCTGCCCCACCCTATTCTACTTTGGCTGAGGGAAGATGTTCAAATTGATTGTTCAAAATCAATTTGAAGGACCATTAGTCATTCAGAGGCTAATTGCTGTTATTATCTTTTTATTCATCATAATCCCAATGACATAAGAATAATGCAAAATTGAAAAGGTAAATCTAATTTGCTATGCAGTCATCAGAAAATATCCTGGTAATTTCTAAACATGGACCTCAAGACGGAGTTTTAAGTCTCTTGGCGATAGTCAGTTTGGCAACTATTGTCAGTTCTGTCCTATGTATCAGGCCAAAACTTTCTGCTAGAGTAGAGCCACGTAAGAATGAAATGGTGGGAGGAAACAACCATAAAAAGAATGTAATCTTTGACTCGCTGGAGCTTTCCATCTTCAAGATATGATGTACCTCTTTATTAATACAAAAATACAGAAATAATAAATTAAAAAATTAATTAAACTTTATAGGGGCAAAGTACAGGGAATAATTTGTCCCCTTTTTTTCCCCTGGGATCCTGGTAATTTTAAAACCAGGTCTTAAATAATATCTAGTACTTTATTTTTTCAATAAAGATAACAGAAAGCATTTTTTTTTTACAAAGGAGACTGCATGCACAGAAGGAATGTATGTGCTTTTAGGGAGTGGTGGTATTTCTGATGGTCTAGACAAACAAAGAGTGTGTCAGAAGAAGATGGGACGGACAAAATTTATAATTGAAGATGAACTTGAATATTGGAATAGGATTGTGATGAGTCAGGATGGTAGGGTCAGCAGCTTGGATTTTATATTGCAGGCGGAAAGAATCCACTGAGACTTTTAAGTGGGAAAATGTTAATACAATTCTCATATTCAGGAAGAGAACTCTGGCACCTATTATGAAAGTTGGTTAAGAGGTGATAGAATGGGAAGAAATAAAGAACAAGATATAAATCATTGTAAAAATTTGGGTGAGATGAAAAAATGGAATCTGTGCTCTTAAAAATCTTGTGATCATGAATATTCTTTTAAATGATTCCATACAATGAAATGTTATATGGTAGTGAAAATGAATATATTGCAGGTATAAATAATACAGATGAAGTTTAAACATAATATGTTGAATCAAGATAAAATCAATTGTCAAGATTATTTACAATTCAATAGCATTTTTAAAAGGCCAGCAAATGGCCAGTTGCTGTGGCTCACGCCTATAATCCCAGCACTTTTGGAGGCTGAGGCGGGCAGATCACGAGGTCAAGAGATCGAGACCGTCCTGGCCAACATGGTGAAACCCCATCTCTACTAAAAATACAAAAATTAGCCGGGCGTGGTGGTGCACACCAGTAGTCCCAGCTACTTGGGAGGCTGAGGCAGAAGAATCACTTGAACCCAGGAGGTGGAGGTTGCAGTGAGCCGAGACTGCACCACTGCACTCCAGCCTGGCGACAGAGCAAGACTCTGTCTCAAAAAAAAAAAAAAAAAAAGCTAACAAATTAGCAAAACTAAATAATATGCTTAGAGGCATGTACATTGTGATAAACTACATTTTATAAGTGCAAGAAAATCTAACAAAAATTTCAGGACAGGATTTATTTTTGAAGAGAAGGCAGAAAGAAAGGATCAGAATGGGACACACTCAGGTATTTCAAACAGAAACTGCCATTGTTGTTTAGATCTTAAGTTAGAGTTAAGATCTAGACGCTTAAGATTGAAGTGTTTCTTTTATTATTATGCTTCTGAATGTACACATACATTTCATATGTTCTTTTGTGTTTAGCAAACATTACATTAATTGAAATTGTTTTCCTGCAAATATTAATTTTAAGAGATCAGTTTACCCAGGCAATAAACAAGTGAGTGATTGAGCAAATTACCCTTCTGTCCCCTGACCTCTTCTTGTCTCAATATTCTAAATTATTCAGGATAAATATTTCTGCTTTTTTTTTATTATTTGGTGAAAGTAATTTAGGAATGGATATTATTTATGATGACTACCATACTGCCTCTGGCCCTTTAAATGAAGTCAACTCTTTGACGCATCTTGTGGGAATTTCACAGAGAATACCACTGTAAAATCATAGGGACCAAGAAAGGTCTCCCATGTCTCACCTACATGCTTCCATGCTCACAGCCCCCAGATCTTCATCCCTCTAATCCCTGGTCTTGGGACCTGGCTTTTCACATCTGCTCCTATAACATGTACACTAATGATGCTGAAGGACCTGCATGAGTCAAACAATATATGGAGCATTTTACGATATTTAACTCACCGCATTGCTCTAGCAACTCCAGGAGACATTACAATCATGACTTTGCAGGTATAGGTTTTAAGGCTTGCAGCAATAAAATAGCCTGCCTCCTTTAGTCGGGTGGTAAATGGTAGTGCCTGGTTTTGAACCCAGGTGTTATGAGCCCAGACTTAACAACCACTTTGGTAAATGCCTTTGTCTGATTAGCATTATAAACGAATCACCTCCGCTTTGGCTTTGATGGGTCTATGCCATTTTCAGAGACAGCAATGCCATCCACCAGCCAACTGACAGATCTAAACACTCATGGAAGGAAGAGAAGGTTCAGAAAGCATCAGCCAAAGAAGTAAAGACAACACTGAAAGCTGACCCATCCCAGATTTTCAAACCCATTTTCTGGGTATATCCATGATGGAATATAATAGTACAGTAAGGCAGAGACTGGAAAAGGAAACTAAGATATTGTCTGGACCATGATGTGTGCTATGGAATAAGGTGAGCATGTTGGGAAGATGAAGGGTGACCGTCCAAATCACAGTGCCTGCATGAACACTGCAATTTAGGCTTTCTTTGGAGCATGAATGTGTCTCTAAGAGAAATTTTATCAGAAGTCTTGGCAAAAGAGGACAGGAGAATCCAAATTCTGAGCAATCTATTCCCTCTGGAATAGAGACTACCATTGTGATTCCTTGCATTAGGATCAGAGCTTGGCAGAGGAAAACCAGGTTCATTAAAAGCAAACAAAGACCATGGATTCAGCCAAGCCAGCTGGAGTTCATGGCCGTCATCCAATTATGGGGACCAAGAGTGTGGACTCCAGGGACAGACAGCCTAGTTCACTGGTCAGTTTTAACATTTCCTAGTCAATGTCTGTCTCACTGGCATAACTGTAAATGACGTAATATAGATAAAGCTTCATGGTGTGATTGGCATATGTAAGGTGTTGAAGATATAGTAGGTTCAAGGAAAAGAAAGTAAATGCTTTTGAGAAATATCACCATGTTTAAGTTCGCTTACTGGGGGGAAGACACAGAAGTCCTCACTCTGTAGCTTTGCTAGTTTAGGATTGATGCTGTTCTTCCTAGCTTCTGTAGCTCCTGCAGGGCAAAACTGCTGGTCAAAAGCTCATCTGTTTCTTATACCTGAGCGCAGCTGATGAAGACATGGGCAAATAGAGGTGAGAATTGGGTGGCCCCACCAAGGAGAACACAGTGAGGACTGGCACTAAACACAACTGAAAAATCTCAGTTGACAGATCTGGTAGAAATACCTCCTGGGGCTTGGTTGATTGTATACTTAAAACTCTGTGAGGAGAGATTATGTTTCTGTTTAACTCTACTGATTACTTTTGGCTCAATGTCATTAGGTAAGATAAGGTAAATTATTGTTAGCAGGAATCTTATTAGTTTTATCCACCATTTCACATATTCAGAGAGCATCAGGAATCCTGAAAAACCTTGACAATAGAAAAAAATACTGGTTGGGGGGGAAAGTTGTAGATTCTGGCTTCTCCTAGTCAATGTTCTTGTTGAAAAGCTTTGACTCTTTCCAGAGAAAATCAGAAAATTATAGAAACACTATCACAATTATAACCCTCCAGACTATGATAATTGGTGCAATGAGGTATTTCAACGCAACGGGAACTAATGAAAGGAAGCATCAACTAAAAGAGATGAAGAGAGTGGAAACTTCATGGAAGAAATGGCTTTTAGGCCAGGACACAGAGGAAGGAGGGCTCTGAGAATGTTCAGATCATGGAGAGTCTTGGAAATGAGGCCAAAAGCTGAGTTTTGTCTTCAAAAGTCAAGAGGCAACATACTGACAGGAAAAGAACAATTGAGCAGTTAGGAAACAGAATGCTGATTATCTGTGTGCCATTGGGCAAGCTATTTATATTAGCTAGTGTGTGTATGAAGAATGAAGTCCAAGACAATATTTGTGTGATTCAGAGGTTTTGGAAAGATGTATTTTATATGTATAGATGTGTATATGCTCATGAGATAGGTAGCACTCTTTCCTTTAAGCCATAAATCATCCCTTTAATTGCTGATCAGCTGTTCATCAAGGCAGGAAGGGTGCTCTTGCCTGTCATCTGTTTCATTCCTGTGTATTTGCCTCCTGAGTGTCTTGCTATATCACTAGCCACAATCCTGCTTGTTACTTACTGGAAGATATGGGTTGGAGGCAGAAAAGCAAGACGACATCTTCAGAAGATAAAAGAAGGAACAAAGATATTTATCCTTCCCTAGCTCTGTAGTTCCATAAAAAATTAAAATAGCAAATTAAATGTTTCTGAGAGGTAATGCTAGGTGAGGACACAAGGATGGTAAGGGTTCCAGAATCATAAGAAAGATGCATATAGGCAATTATGTAGTTGTACCTTTGAAGACAAAGGCTGCCTATAAAACCCTGAAGAGGGATTGTGGTGTAGAAAAAGAGCCATGACCACGATCTTGAGGTTGGAAGGTCTGCACTGTAATCACAGGCCTGCTGCAACACAGTGTGAGACTCTGATAAATGAATTACCTTCTTGGAGATTCTGATTCTTGTAAATGGTCATAACAATGTTTATGATGAAACATTTCTAGGAAGAGTCAATGAGTTTATCAATGAGTTAGTGTATCTGCAGGTGCCAGGCAAAACATTTGGCATGTCAAAACAATTCAGAACTGTTGACAAACAAAAGTTTACTTGGGCTTGAGTATTAAAAACAAAGACTAAATCTAAGGCAGACTCTTGAGGCAGAGGATGGAATTTAAGAGTAACTATGACTGATCTGAAGTCTTGATGGTGTTTCCATACGGCAGGCTGGGTCACACGAAAATTGGAGTGTAAGGTGGGTCCTTGGATTTTAAAACACAAATCTGTGCTTCCTCCCTCTAAGACATGTGATTGTTCTATTTTTTCACTAGCTTCTTTATTCTGTACTTTAGGTCTACTCTCCATAGCCATAGTCTGTCTGCTAGATTCTATTTGTTGAACTCTATCAGTCAGTAACAGTCTTTTATGTCTGGTCTTTTGGCATCTCATTGCACCTTTCATTCTCTTATTTATTCAACTATTCAACCAATGTCTAAAACATATTTATTGTGTAACAACAATGTCTGCCATGCTATGAAACATGTGATACATTAATGTCATGAACAGACATTAACTCCTGCCTACAGAGACTTTGCATTCTAGGTAGGAGATACAGACAATAAATAACCTACTAGCTTAGAGGATAATCCACATAATAGAGACAAATCAAGCAGGGATAGAGGATGAGAAGTGACCTGGGTGGGAATGGGTGTTTACAGTTTTTAACAGAGTGGTCAGAGGTCTCCCTGAGGAGGTGCAATTTGGCAAAGACCTTTAGGAGGCAAGAGAGTGAGTTATGCAGATATGTGAGAGAAGAACATTGTAAAGGAAATTAAAAACTAATATGAAGGTCCTTGCACGGGAGCAAGTGGTGGGAATTTCAAGGAGAGAAACAGAGGCCAGAGTGGCTGGAGTGAAATGAGCAGGGAGGGCAGCAGTAGTTGGAAGTGAGGTTAAATAGGTAAGGCAGGGATCCAGGTTGTTCAGGGCCTTGCAATCTATCTTAAATGCACTTTGAGAGGTTTACTTTGAGAGGAATGAGAAGCTATTGAACAAAGGAACTACATTCTGGCTGCTATGTTAAAAATAAATCTAGTTGAGGCAAGGGCAGAAGATAATGGAATAATTCAAAGGAGAGATGCTGATGGCTACAATGGGAGCAGTAGCCGAAGAGGTGGTAGGAAGTGGGCAGATTCAGTGTAGTTTTAAGTAAGAGCTGTCAGCCATTGTTGGTGCACAGACTGTGCACTGATAGAGAAAAATCAAGGTATCAACCGCCTGATTTAATCTGATTTTGCAGTACGCATTTCCAAGAGTGGGGGGTCTGACTCTGAGTAGAGCTTTTCCTATCAAGCTATCTCACACTCCACCAGTTTGTATATAAGTTGGTTACTCTACCTAGAGCAGCTGTGGTGGCCAAGCATGGGAGTGGAAAATGTTAGCCTGTTCCATACTGGAAATCAAGGCTATTGTGGTGTTCTTTCAGCAAGGGATGTAAACAGAGACAGTTATCCATAGAAGGGACTTGGGGGCATTCCCTTAGGAATGAGTTATTATCATGATTAGCATGTCTTTTTACTAACTTAAAAGTCTTGTTATTTGACTCCTTTTACATAATGGAATATGACAACTATAATGGTCACATAATAAACTTAACTTCACAAGCCATATCATGGTTATTTAAGACCAGAGTCTAATTCCTCTGCCTCTTTATTTTTTTAATTTTTCTCTCTTCCCTATACTCTAGTATTCATTTTTATAGGTGAATCTCTCCCACTCTTCACGTCTTTACTTTTCAGATTATAAAATCTTCAAGTGATGGTTACTGTTGTGGACTCCAGCACAAGGGAAATGGGTGTGCAGTGACATTGGTTTCATCCTGCGCTAGGGGACATACTCAAAATCTGCCAATTATTAACTGATCGATTGTTCTTGGGCAGGTCACGTCATTGCTCTGAGTTCTTAGTTTGAGTTTAATGTTTTTATGTGCATTTTACAGGGCTATTTTTTTTTTAAATAAACAAGGTAATGTATGTAACATACTCAGTACAGAACCAAGACGTATATATGAAATTTTTCAAAAATTGTACACGAATACTATTTATTATTATTATTAGTAATAGTATTCATATATCGGCTAGGCAGATGAACACACATACAAATAGATGAAGAAATATCCTGTGATGTCTTTTCACAAAGTGCCACTTTTCCTTGATGAGAATTGCTTGTTCTTTGATCTGCTTTGACAGCCTAGCAAATGGGTGGGAATTCCAGTTTTAAACTATACCACCCAGGTTATCTAAATAGAATGGCTGAAGCAGAGAAAATGGCCAATAATGTCAAGAGCAGAGTCCATCTAATAGAAAGGACCCCAGCTGCAAGATCATCAGCCCCGGAAACTATCTATACTATTGTTGATCTAGAATGCACTACTACAATTTTAAAATTAATTTAGCCTAATTACCCTCACTTAATAAGACAACTTGTCAGTTATCACCACTCCCATAATCTTCTTCATTTCCATCTCTTTTTAGCCTAAAGCTTGTTTTTAATGTATTGCAAAAAAAAAAAAAAATCCTTGGAGGTATAATTAACTTTTTCATTCAGAATCCTAATTTCCTCTCCAGCTCTGTTGCTGCAGTATTTAAACTATTTATTATGCAAACTTGAAAAACTTAAACTATGAATTATGTACAAATCTCTGGATAAGAGTTCTGTCCTAAAAATGGCATTTCAGTGCCCTTCTAGTCCAAGGTAAGCAAATGTGGGGAAATTGAATGTTGTAATTTACAAATGGGCTTACATTTGAGAGTAAACTTTTTAAAGAATGATATATCTATGCCAAGTATTTTTAAATCATTTGAAAATATATAGTTACTTAACTCTTTCTATCAATTTTATTTGTTGCTGTCGGAGATAGAGATTTTGTTGTGGCTTTTAGTATGGAAGTCTAATGACTAATACAGTTTTTCATTTATTCATTTACTATCTCATTCTTTTATTCATCAAATACTTATTGAGAGAGGTGCAATTCAGGATCAACTGAGGGAGGCATGGAATTGAAACAGTACGTAAAAGCTACTCAGTCCCAATTCTTAAGGAGTTTATAATTTAGTGAGAGATATAGACACTTAGACAACTACAGTAAGGTTTACATAGCTCAATAAGCACAATGCTAAAGGGAAACAAGGCAATGCAGAAGAAAGAGGAAGACATCCAAACAGATTAGGGAGGGAGGCAGGTAAAGTGGCCCAGAGAATTTTATGTTAAATTTGAGATTGAGAATAAACTGTAGAAACCAGATGGGCAAAGGTAGTGGTAAGGCATTTGCTTCTGTGTATTTGCATGTTGGAAAGTGTGGGTAGAACTGAAATGAGCAGAGAGCAAACAAAACATGTATACAGGTGGAGATGTCCATGACCTATTCAAGGACTGGAAAAGAAAAATAATCATCATGATTAAGCTTAGAGAATGAGGAGAAGCATGAAATGGAGCCACGAAATAAGGAATTGATAGCCATACATTTACATTGTTTACATTTATTTTCCGGTGTACACACAAATTTAACGTGTCTTTTCAGAGTCAATATTTTAAAAGGTCTCTAGACTGAAATCTAGAATCTAGAATTAGTAATTTTTAGAATTATCTGGTGGCATACATAATCAGACAGAATTCCAGCAAATAAAAATCTGAAAAAAAAACTCCCCTAAATCGTGTTATCTGTGTCTCTTATGAAATTATGTAACTTCTCTGAGGTCTAGATTTTTCATTTGTTTAAGATTAAAGGTAATGTTACTAGAAATTCATGAATAGTCAGTTGACAAAACTATTAGACTTTGTTATTAAAGTTTAAATGTGGGACATTCGACTACTCAAGTACATGTTCATTACCATCTTCTCCATCATCTTCTAACAATTTCGTCCTAATGGGGAGGAGAGTAAAGCATAGAGCAATGAGTATTCTTATTACGCTCCAGGCACTGTTTTGAATTTTTCATACCTATTCCATTACTTAAACTTTACTACAAACTGTGAGGCACTATTATTCTCCCCATTTTACACATAAGGCATAGAAGCATAGAGTTTTAAGTATTTTTTTTCTAAAATTAGTTAGTGGTGTACCTGTTTTTTGAATCCACGCCATTGGAGTCTGCAGCACCTTTGCTTAATCATCACATGACCACCACTCATTAGAGCTGAAATAAATATGCAAAAGACAGCACTTTATGATCTATGCTGAATTAATGGTGATTGCAATTTCACATGACTTGTCATGATTTCAAACAAGAGAGCCCATTCTGATCTCAATGGGGCAGGAAACTATTTTATGACACAGAGCAAAAGCTTCTTGATATTTGTGAAGAGAAAAGATGCACAAGTGAAGAAATAAAAGGTAGAGAGGGGGATGCCAGCGAAATAGAAGAGGCTCAACCAAAGTCACATGACTTGTATCTTAGTTTGAACTACTCAGTGATATATCCTGTGTTACTTTTGGAAAGTTACTTTCTCTGTCTAGAAAGCTTGTTTGCACCATTGGAAAACAAATAGGCTGTTAAAACTAACCACTCAGGTAATTTTCACATTGGATATTTTATTCTAAAATATCAAAATGAGTAGTTCAACTTCTTAAAGTGATATTCTTGAGATATAACTTGATGTTGAAGAAAACATTTTTTGGCAACTTGCCTAATATCATTGAAGGCAATTAAAACTAAAGTATTTTTTTCTTGAAATCACATTTTATTGCACCAGCTGTGGAGTTTATTTGTTTGCTCAAGTTCGCCCAGTTGGAAATAATATCTTTCCTTTATATCCCTATTGCACTTTCTCAGTCCCTTTGTTATGACACTTATAACAGTCTGGCTAATATTAAGATTGTTTGTGTACATGCCTGTGTCTTCCATTGAATCAGAGCCCCCTAAAGGCAAAGACTACTCTTAAAATCTTTTTACCTCCCACTGTGCCTAGCATCGTGCCCAGCATGTCATAAGAACTCAGTGAATATTCATTAACTTAAATGAACTCACATTTCTGAAACTTGATTCCATTTAAATTTTAAAAATAGTTTCAATTGCTTTTATGTTGACATTTTCTTTATAATAGCAAAAATCAGCTTGCATTTTACCAAAGCTTTGCAACCAAATTTATTTTTTCTTTGTTGTCAAAATCTATATAAAAATAGAAAAAATTTTTAAATGAAATCAAAAGATAATAGCTATAATAAGATTAACCTACAGCAGCTGTAGCACCAGTAATAACAGTAAAATAATTCTTTCTATTCCAAAATGCCTAAGAAATACATATATGAATCTCTTAAGAAATTTAATTTTATTTTTTTTTTTGCACACTTGTAATCCCAGTTACTCAGGAGGCTGAGGCAGGGAAATTTAATTTTAACCATGGATAAATTAAATGGTAATATCTTCAAATGGATCTCAATGATTGCACACTGATTAGCATCTACAATGAGACAGGTTATACTAGTTACATATCATAATCTGGAGAGAAATGTGTATGTCAAATTAGAAGACAGGATTGCTAGTCTCTGCTTCACCATTTAATTCCTAAGTGATCATGAGCAAGCAAACCAACCTATTCCACCAGTTTCCCGATCTATAAATATGAATGGTAACATTTATCTTGTATGATTACATGGCAGTTAAGGGTCCATATTCCATAATTAGAGTTTGAGGATACCAATTTCTAGTTCCACCACTAATTAGAGACATAATTTTTGGCAACTTCCCTAATACTCCTATATTTTAATTTCTCATCTGTAAGACTTGGGTTATAATAGTACATTCTCCAAAGAATTGGTGATAATTGTTTTTATAATATATATTGAGTAATAAGCATTTCATGAATTTCAACTATTATTATTATCATACTTTTATATTATTGAATCATGATGGGAATCATATAAGATAATTTATGTCAGAAATCTTGAAAGTGACTTTAAAGTATGCAAATAAGAGAGATGATTATTAATAAAATGTTTACATGTAGTAATTCATCATATTTTTTTCTCTTAAAGGAAAAGGAGTCTCTGTCTCATGAGAGAAAAGTATTCATAAAAGTATGCATAACTATGGAAATGATGCTTTTAAATTTGAAAAATAATAATATAATAATATTGAGTAATATGTGACACAAAAGTAATAGATTTCATTAATGCCTCATGACTTGGAAAGGGCAAAACAACATGTACACCATTTCCAGAAATGGCCTGAATTCTAATATGTTTTATTGCTTCCAAAACTAAGCCTTAAAAAGATTCTGCAAAATGGTGGCTTGAATATGCTACTATGCCGAGCAGAACCAGAAGAAGCAGATATGCAGTATCTGGAGAGTGTTGTCAAGCCTGTTTTTCTCACAATCTTAGTGGAAATAAATATGAGGAATGGATTCTCCTTTAAGTCAAAAGAAACCCTAGGGACCAGTGGGCTATCGCTATGAATTGTTGACCTACCATGTCTTTTGAATCTCCAGAGGTGTAGGTTGTGCTTAGTGTGTTCTATCTTCTGGCGTATTTTGGAGAGGAATATTTGAAGTGGGAAGGCAGGAGAAGACCAGGGACAACAATAGTCTGTGCCCTGCTTTCTATCAGGGTATGGACTGTCAGCTGCAACTGTGCATTGTTCTACAGGCCAAATATTTATGCACTTCCCATCTCATGAGACTGCCCTACTTAAAGTTTCTCTGGAGCTCAAGGGAGCAGTCAAAAGAACATAACAAGATACCCAGTGGGGTCTGCAACTAGATAGAGAGGAAGCACAGAAAACAAAACAGAGTTGGTGGGAAAAGAAGTCAGCCTAAACAACTAAAACATTTTAAGGAAAAAAAAGTATATGTATAATCATATACAATCTTACTGCAATATATACCCTTGGATAAGATTATTTAATATTATAAAACATCACTTTTCCAGTAATTAGCATGTGAGAGTAAGAGAAAGAGAACACAGAAAAAAATCTCAAAGTACAATATATAAGGTAATGAAAATCAGGAATGCAGTTATAAGTGACTTTAATAAAAATACAAGATCTTTAATACATCATTAGTAGAAATCTCAAAATAAGAAAAACAAATAAATATAGAAGAAAAGCAATTAAATAAATAATAGAAAATATTTGGAAAATCATTTTGAAGCTGGATTTATTCTTTGTAAGGTTCATTCAAATATATCAAGATAATTTTCTATATTATCATACTAAGGAAGTAAACTAGCTGAATATAGTGAAAGATTCTAAAAAGACATTTAATAAATTCATGAACCATTCTTAAGAAATTGTAGTTAAATAAAAATTAAGTAAAATTATGTAATATGATAAATATCAGGAAAATTAACAAAAAAAGATTGCTACCTACATTAGTATTCAGAGGTGTCTCAGATTCTACCAAATATCAAAAGCAGAAAAATCAAATAATTTTAATTAAATATTTGAGGACAAGAGATTCAAATTTCTTTTTGCTTTAACAAGGTTATATACATAGAGAACCTAAAGTTTCAGTAAAAAGAAAAAAAAAACTAAGACATGGATGAAGCTGGAAACCACCATTCTCAGCAAACCCACACAAGGTCAGAAAACGAAACACTGCATGTTCTCACTGATAAATGGATGTTGAACAATGAGAACACATGGACACAGGGAGGGAAACATCACACATTGGAGCCTGTTGGGAGGTGGTGAGGTGGGGGGCTAAGAGTGGGATAGCTGGAGGTGGGGCGATTGGGGAGGGATAACATTAGAAGAAATACCTAATGTAGATGATGGGGGATGGATGCAGCAAACCACCATGGCACATGTCTACCTATGTAACAAACCTGCATGTTCTGCATATGTACCCCAGAACTTAAAGTATAATTTAAAAAAAAGAAAGAAAAAAAGAAATAATAAGATAATTTGGTAAGGTGGCTAGATACAAAATAAATGTACAAAATAAGCATATTCTTTGTATTCTTGCAATAAGCAATGGAAAGGGGCAATCAAAAAATAATTAAAATAGCCACCAATTTATAAAATGGTTAGAAATAAATTTAACATAAAGGAACAGGATCTCTATACAATTTTAGTGAAAGATACAAATGAAACAAAACAAAATAAAACAAAAATCTGTTAAAAAGAATGGCATGCCTTTGTAAGGGGAAACACATTACAATAATAGACTAATATTAATCAATATAAAATATGAGATTAAAGTATAATTTACAAATTAAGTCAATTCCAATTGGAATGGCCCCATGTAAATTTTATCTGTCTTTCTAACTAAATATATATCCATTGCCTATTTGTTAGGCAAAGAATATCATTCAAAAATGATGTTAAAGTTTATATAAAGTCCTAAATACTATACAAGAAAAGTGTCAAAAGAAAGATAGCAAAGTTGCCTTGACTTACTGATATTAGAACGTATTATAATAGCCTGTGTTTAACTCAGAGTATTAGAATAAGAATAGAAAATGAATTAGTCTTTCTAGGCTGATAATTGACTATGTATTCTGACATATTATGCAATCACATTAGCTTTGCTGTGTTTTAGATAAAGCATAGCTATTCCCTCTCCTTCAAATGCTTTGCTATTAGACATATACATAAATTGCTCTTCAACACCATCCAGGTGTCTTTTCAAATGTCATTTTATAAAGGAAGACATCACTGAATCCCCTTTCTAAAAGAAACTCTGGAATCTCCTGATTTACTCTATTACCATCAAACCTTTATTTATATATTTAGTTAGCCAGTTGTTATATTCTGCTTCTTCTGTCTAGACTATAAACTCAATGAGAATGGGAAATTTAGTTGTTTTGTCTATGTTTTAACTTTAGGACTTAGAAAATTTCATGACACAAAATATACATTCAAAATCCTAAAATAAGTCAAAATATTTATATATAAGAATTTAAAATGGAACAAAGGCAGCATTTTAATGTTAGAGAAAAGGATGGTTAAACTAAATGAAGCTGGCACAACTGGCTACCCATTTGGAAGAAAATTAAGTTGGAGTCTGTTTCACATCATAGACAAAATAAATTCCAGATGGTTTAGAAGCTTAAATACAAAAATAAATGATTAACTAAATAAAACAAAAGTATCACAAGATATTCTAAGCATGGGGAAAACCTTCATGGTCAAGACAGTAAAGAGAGGAAATAAAAAGAAACATACTTATTTAATAAAAGATTAGAATATTACATATGTATATATAGTATGTGTTGTTAATTATAGAATATTATATATACACACACAGAAGGTAAACAGTATTAGCTAACAGTAGACTGAAAGAAACATAAAATGTTCACCAACCTTGTGACAGAAAAAATGATTTGAGATCATTTTTGAGATTTATTATAAATTTAACAAAAAAGAACTAAAGAAAAGTAAGCAGTCATCATTATCAAGTCTAAATACTAAATGAAAATATGAAGTAATACTAATACTTCTCGCAGTCCAGGAAGGAAAACTTACCAGTGTATTAAGAAATACCTTTACAGTCTATCAATCACATTAGCAACATTTAAAAAGGGATTTTGTTTTTCTAGTAGAAATGCAGAAAAAATGCTCTCATTCATTGTATAAATTTGCATTGTTATAGGACTTGGAGAACAATTTGGTAATATCTACTAAAACTATTATATTCACATTCTATGTGTTAGCTTTTTGTTGTGAGAGCAAATAATCTCTCAAATCACTGGGACTCACAGGGAACACTTATTTTCTAGGTCTGAGGACCATCATGATTCTGCTATTTTTGGTTGTTTTTCTTTCTTTTTTTTTTCTTTCTGGAAACCAGGCTCAAAAAGTAGTCACTATGGAGGGCTGTTGTTCTCGTGAGGTAGGGCAAAACTCAAGAGGGTGCTCAGAATTTATCTTTAAAGTCAAATTCCTTTGATTACAGCAAGTCCAAATTCACTAGGTGGGAAAATGCGCTTAAAACTTAGGTATGGGGAGGAACAGAGTTAATATTTGCTGAGTAATAAAGAAATCTACCGTAATATTCAACTCAGAATTTCCAATCCAGTTAATCTATCTTTTGGAAGTGAAACATAAACATTTATTCATGTGAAAAGCTGAATAATGGCCCCCAGACCTGTGAACGGGTTATCTTACATCATAAAAGGGGTCCTGTATGTGTGATTAAATTAAGAGTCTTGAGATGGGGAAGTTATCCTAAATTATCTGTGTGCATACAACGTAATCACAAGGGACTTTATAAGAGAGCAAAAAGGACCAGAATTAAAAATAGGATATGTGATTATAAAAGCAAGAGTTTGGAGTGATATAAGGACGGGACTACCAGCTAAGGAATGTGGCAATTTCTAGAAGATGAAAAGGACTAGGGAATTATTTCTCTCCTACAGCCTCCAGAAGGAACTGCCAACTCATTTTAGGACATCTGATCTCCAGAGTTGTAAGAGAATAATTTTTAAGGCACTAAATTTGTCCTAAATTGTTACAGTGAAAATAGAAAACTAATTATCTCTTTCACTCTAAATATATAGATACATATGTGTGTATGTTACATACACAGAGGCAAGGTATATGTAATTACGTACACATACACAGACATACACACTCATCCAAGAATACTTATTCTAACATTGTTGCAAGTGTCAAAAACTGGAAACAAGGCAAATTCCATTCATTATTAGAGGGGATAAATATCTCACCACACTAGAGGATATGTCCAAACCATAGAATAATTTCAAGTAATTAAAATATCAGTTATAACTATAATGATTTACTTGGAGAATATCCTGAGTGGTATTGTTGAAAAATGCAAGATGTTCAAAGTGTATATAATATAATCCTGGTTTTTTTAATGAACCAAGGTGGTAGTATTTATTTTTAACAAACAGAATCATATTATTTACATTACTGCTCACCTTTTCATTCTTTTTTTATATATACATACATACATATGTATAATCATACATATTCTTTCTGCTATATATATATGTTGAATATGGCAAAAATGCATAAAATATATATCAAGGTATTATCATGATTACTTAGTTGTGAGTGAGGTGGAGGGAATTACTGGTATTAAGTTGGTTGGAGGGAAAATAAGAGAGAAGGACTACATAGAATGCCTAGCTTAGAAAGAAAGGCTGTGGGCTGGGCGCTGTGGCTCACACCTGTAATCCCAGCACTTTGCGAGGCTGATGCAGGCGGATCACAAGGTCAAGAGATGGAGACTATCCTGGCCAACATGGTGAAACCTCGTCTCTACTAAAAATATGAAAATTAGCTGGGCATGGTGGTGTGTGCCTGTAGTTCCAGATACTCAGGAGGCTTAGGCAGGAGAATCACTTGAACCCAGGAAGAGGAGCTTGCGGTGAGCTGAGATCGTACCACTGCACTCCAGCCTGGTGACAGTGCAAGACTCCATCACAAAAAAAAAAAAAAAAAAAAAAGAAGGGCTGTAAAATGTAATTCTGATAATATGAATTATGTATATGTAATTACATGTGCATTAAAAATCAGAGCGTTACATATTATAACCATGTGCATTGCCCTGTAGGGTTACCTATAGCTTATTTTTAAGTGGAGGGAAAAAACGCAGAGATGCAGTATAATATAAATAATATAATTATATATTTGAAAAAAATTAACCAACATATGTATTGTGTCATTCAATTTATATCACATTCTTAAAATGACAAGGTTTTTTTATTTATTCTTTTTGGAGACAGAGTTTCACATTGTCGCCCAGGATGGAGTATGGCAGCATGATCTTGACTTACTGTAGCCTCCACCTCCCGCGTTCAAGCCATTCTCCTGCCTCAACTTCCCAACTAGCTGGGATTACAGGCATGCACCACCATACCCAGCTAATTTCTGTATTTTTAGTAGAGACGGTGTTGATCATGCTGGTCTCGAACTCTTGACCTCAAGTGATCCACCCACCTCAACCTCCCAAAGTGCTGGGATTACAGGTGTGAGCTACCACACTCAGCCGAATGACAAGATTTTAGAGATGGGTAACAGATCTATACTTGACAGAAGTTGGAGAAAGGGAGAAGAAAAGGAGGAGGGGATGTATTTAACTATAAAACGTTAGCATGAAGGAACATTGCGGTAATGACGTAGATCTATAGTTCAATGGTAGTTGTCATTACATGAATATATGCATGTGATAGAATTACATAGAGCTACCCAAATTTACACACTCACACACATAAGTGCATGTAAAGCTGGTGAAAACTGAGTAAGTTTCCTGGACTGCATGACTGTTTGATATTATACTATAATTACATAAGATATTATTGACAGAAACCAGGTGAAGGGTACACTGGGCCCCTCTGTACTATTCTCATGAATAGACTTCTGTGAATCTATAATTATTTCAAAATAAAACCTTTTTTTAAATGAACAAACAAAATTCTTAAAGATTTGCAAATGCTTTCATAGGTCAGTATGATCAAAGAGAAATACGAGGAAAGATATACAGCACATGATTACCTTTGGTTACTTTAGTAAGGCAGAATTGGATAGAGAAATATTAGGTAACTTGTTATACTTTTTTTGCACTTATTACAACAAGTTTTATATCATAAAATAGAGCAAACAAAGATGTTTAAAAAATGAATTAAGCTTTTGATTAAAAATTTTAAATAATGAAGTGGACATGAAACATTTTCTAGTTTTATTTTCTTTTAACTATCAAGTAACTATTATTTTCTTATCAAGAATTGATGGCTCATGTCGATGTATTGTCAGGATCACTATGCATTAATGCAAAATATTTATTAAGAACCTATTATAAACTATCATAACAGGCCATTGTTCAGAGAAAATGTGAAGATTTTGTCTTCCTGCATTTGAAGTGGGAAGCAAGACTTGGGAGATGGGAAAGCTGCTACCAACAGCCTTCCTACCTTACCCCACTATAGTCTAACTTTAGAGGAGACGTCCCTGAGCTAATATTTCAAAATAGGTAGAAGAGAGAATTTGAAATGATTCCAGCACATGGAAATGATAAATGCTGGAGGTGATGGATATCCTAAATGCGCTGACTTGATCATTATACATTCTATGTATGTAGCAAAATAACATATGTACTCAATATATTCATGCCTAAATATTGATATGAATTTAAAAAGAGGGTCAGAAATAGTTTAAGATAATATGTATTTTTTGTTCATCATACAACTAATAAGTGCTGTTTTAAAGAAACTGGAAAGATACAAAAAAATATGCGGAGACAGTCAGAAACATTTTGGGTTCTTTCCTTTTGATCTTGCATATACTATAACAGAATTACATTTATATAGTAGACTACAATGTGGTCTTATAATACATTATATTTTGGGGAGTTTTAAACATTTAAATTAAATTAAAACAAATTATTAGTAATTTTCATTTTTTTGAACACTCTTAGAAACATCTTTTATTTTTGTGTTTAATAGCTTTATTGAGGGGCAATTGATACATAAAATGCAGCACATATTTGATATCTACAACTTGATGGGTTTGAACACATATATATATGAACATATATATATATATATATACATATATATACCCATGAAATCATCACCCCCAAAAGTTTCTTTCCACTCCCCTTCATTTTTTGAGTGTGTGGTAAAAACACTTAACTTGAGATCTACTCATTTAAACATTTTCTGTGTTAACTATAGGAGCCATGTTGTATAGCAGATCTCTAGAACTTACTCATCTTGCATAATTTAAACTTCACACCCAGTCAACAATTTCCCATTGTCCCCTCTTCCACTGTTAGGGGTGGTTACCCCTGGTAACCACGATTCTACTCTTTGTTTTTAGGAATTTGACTATTTCTAGTACCTCATTTAGGTGGAATGATGCAGTATTTGTTTTTCCATGACTGACTAGTTTCACACAGCGTAATTTCACAATTGTTACTATTGTAAAATTATTCAGTTTCACAAATATATATTGAATCTTCAACCGGCATTGTACTGGGGACTTGTTATGCACAGCTACTTGAGCCAACATAGCCGCTACTGACCTTCAACTTGAGTTAATCCTTCCCCTATTGTTACAAGTGAAATTTTTTACACATTTTTATTGTACATATAAGATTGTGGTGAACATTTCAGAACATAAATTTTTTTCTGGATGTAGGATTACTGCCTCATGATATATTCCAAGAAGTACAATTATTGCATCAAAGGGAAAATAAAATTTGTTAAGAACTTTGATATCTCTTGCCACACAAACGAGATGAAGAAGTTCACAAGTTCATTCCAAAAAGTGGCCAACACCCAGGGCACACAATCTATCACTATGACTTTTATGTAAAATATATTCAGTTAAAAAAGGCTGACAACGATGTATAGACACATTTTTCTTTAGTACATGTTTGCTTTATGGATGAGACCCAAGTGAAGCTATCTTGTCCACAAAAGGGTAAAAAATTTAATATTTATTTGCTTGAGATTAACTATGTGTCGGATACTACTTTACACTTGCTATTTTATTTATCACAATATAAAAGCATCAACAAATCGATTGATAAACTTTTGCATGTATAAAAGGTTGTATGTGCTTTCATTTGCATGATTTCGTTTATGACTAATACAGTTTGTCCATCTAAAAGTGTGTTTTCATTTGTCTGTATTTTCAGTTCTTTCACTGAATAAACTTGTAGTAGGTGATTCTTCTGAATAATATCAAAAAGTAACTTCAAAATGTGATTTACATTTGAAAAAGGAGGGAAGAAAAGAAAGTCAGCGAAAATGTTTTAAGGGAACTTTATAAAACCATTTGAAGATTTGAAAAGCGATTTGCCCTCCTCCTCAACAATTACCAACAAAAGCTCAATTTGGTACTTCTCCTTCTTGCTTGTGTCCCTTTTAATTTTGTGGGACTTTAGCTTGCGTTTTGTTTCTGATATACCAATGAAATGGAAAGTCAGACAATGGAACTATACTGATCTGAAATGCTTCCTTCTCTTATTCTCTACCCACTTCCTCCTCACAACTAGATATCCATCCCAGAAACATATTTCTTTCTGATGATGAAATTCTATTATTGCAGTTAATACTGTCAGCTATTTTATAGGGGGATGTGTAAAATAGAACAATTTTTTGATTTAAAAAATCCATTCACAGAACATAGATTTAAAAGAAAAAGAAGAAACAAAATTGCATCTCAAAGATAAATAACAGTCGACTTCTGTCCAGAACAGTAGCAGCCAAATGTAAATAAAAATTATTCAGTGAAGTTTGTTTGAAATGCTTCTCCAGGAGGTACAAATAGTGTCAGTGAGTGGTTTAGGCTGTGAGGTTGTTGAACAGAAGATAATAGAAATCTGGTTACTCTTCAGATGTTTGATGCTATGAATATAAAACCTATATAGCGATAATAGTAATAATTATAGCACTCTACCTTCTATGAAATATACCTATTTGCTGATTTTAAGTACATTCATAAACAAAATTTTATTCAGGTGTCACAGAAATCCTGTACGGTAGACAAATCAGTTATTATGAAGCCATCTTGCAGACAACCAAACTCTGAGACGTTAACACTTGCTTAAAATGACCCAGTTAGTTAGTATGGAAGCCTGAATTAAGTCCAGGTTTTGTAAATCCAATTCTATTTGTTTCCTCTTTTTTATAGCATGACAGGGGCAGGGGGGCAACTTTGCGAAGGAGGAGACTATTTGTATATGCCTCCATTATCCCTGAACTGTGATCTTTGCTGAATCAGGGAATGTGTACCAGAAGATAAAGACAGAGGATGGAATATGAGAGACAAATGAATGTCCTTATTTTTGAAACATGGAAAATATGTTGAGTTTGACAAAATAGAGACCGGTGGTTTTGACACTCATCCTAAGCATGATTCTAGAACAATAAGTTGATAGAAAGAGTGAGAGGTCCCTGAGAGAGCTGCGATGACATATTCATCTTCTCTCTCACTATCTGGGGCTCGGCTTGACAGTGGTTAAAGGGAAACCAGTGATTCCCAGGGCTCAGCATAGTTTCACATAGTAAAACTCTTGAGTGTGGGCAGTGTTTTCAGGTGCCCTGAAGGGGCCGTAGGGCTTAAATTTCTTATAATCTCCACCAACCTCCTCCATTTACTTATATGAATAAATATAGAATGCTTGCTCTACTAACTGCTTTAGGAAAAGTGTCTAGTACCCAGTCCCTTCAAATTAACTGCTACCATCCACATAAGATTTTTGGAGCTGCCTCTGTGTTAAACTAGCCTCATTTTCTCCTATATTAAGTTTACTAGACCAGAGAAAGTATTAGAGAAGATAGATCTGCACTTGAGCAAGGCATTTGTCAAATATATCTCCTAATATTCATGTGAAAAAGGCTAGTATAATTAGAAGAACTAGTGACTGGTTGAATAATTTTATCCAAATGAATTCATATGTATCTAAAGTGAAATCTCTAATTGGGTGCCTTGGGAGGGGTTAGGAAGCAAATGTATCTTTCTGTTTTTAGCTTCAACCTTACAATTGTGACAATAATTTGAGTTGGGTTTTTTGTTTGTCGTTGTTGTTGATTTTGTCTGACCACCTCACTCCTTTGAAGAAGTGCTCTTCCCAGGTGATTCTAGGGACACAGACAATCATTTTATTCCCACTCCTCTGGCCACCAGAACGGACATTGGATCCAGAGAACCCATCATCTCTGGATCCAGTAACTAATGAGATTCTTTGCTATGTTTCAAAACCTGTTCTACGGTACTTATTGTCTTCATAATCTAGCAAAGTTTGGCACTATTCTCCTCTAGTTTGTAATGAAAAAAAGTAGAGTTGGGGCAGAGACTATTTTACATTTACTCATAGATTACTCATTTAAAACTTCTGAAAACTGATATATATTCTGTGACATTTTGTTTTCCAAGCTCTTCACCCAGGATCGAAGTTTCCATTAGGCACAGTAGGCGCAAGCTCACAATACTTCTAGGGGCACACAAAAATGTTTTGATTTTGATTTGCCCTAAATAAAAATCAAAACATTTTTCTATTTTGATTAAATAAAAGAAAAAATATATAATGATATTGCTATTAAATAGCAATATTTAATTAAAATATTAAATTAAATATTTTAAATAAAAAGAAAAAATATATAATAATATTGAATATATAACAATGAATTTAGCCTAGATTGTATCCTTGTTTATACCAAGGTGGCCAAAAATGTATTTAAATATTTTTTACAGGGAAGAGTCCTTCCTCCTTGCAAAATACCTGGGGGGATGCAAACCTGCCTCCATGCCAACTGTACTTCTTTGCAACATACAAGAGAGAAGAGAAATTATATGTTTGATGGAGAGTGGGTGGGTATGGGACAGGAAGATTGGAACAGTGGAAAATGTATTGAAATAGATTACCGAAGAATAAAATGGGCCTGGTGCACAGCAGAAGGAGCTGCTGTGGCTCACCTATATTTTGTGCTTCTTTGCTTTCATTGTCTCAATATCCTCAAGAATGCAATGAGGGGATTCCTATCTCCCCTGCTCCCACATAGGTACCTGGAGGGCCTTCAAACAATTTTTATTAACTGTTAAGAATGTTTCATTTTTGTTTTTTTCTTAAGACCTAGTCAATGAACTTTTCTCATTTAAAAACCCAAGCAATCTGAATGTATCACCAATAGCTACAGCAACTGATATTTGTGTCATTTAACTACTTTGTAGTTACAAAGTTCAGGCTTTGGATTCTAACAAACCTTTGCCCAGTTCCAAGCCCCACCCTTTCTCAGCAATTGACAGCCCAGATATTATTTCTATTTTTGCCAGGGCAGTCTTAAAATATAGTTTTCAATAATGTTTTTATAGAAGAAAGGGGCTAGGATGGCAAAAGAAGTTAATTCCCGGGGCTCAGTATCCTTGGCTGTTAGGAAGATACAGAGTAACCATCCCAGAGTTAGACACCTTGTAGGTGTTCAGTAAATGCTGGCTATTGTATTTATTTGTATGTACTTACATCTTGCAGATGAGAAAACTGATTCAGATAGCAAAAATGAATAGCTCAAGATCACCAACAGAAAGGCAGGGTTCAAATTTGGTAAAGAGTCAGTGAAATGGCAGAGGGTTCTGTGAAGATAAGACTGCTGGCAGATACATCAGAAGATTGTAGGTTGCTGTGATTAATCAAGCAAGTCAAGAATTAATATAAGCTCAAGAGAAAAATCCTCCTACCTCTTATACCTTCCAGTCCAATTCTTCTTCTTCTTCTTCTTTTTTTTTTTTTTTTTTTTGGAGACAAGGTCTCACTTTGTCACCAATCTAGAAGTACAGTGGCACATCAAAGCTCACTGTAGCCTCCAACTCCTGGGCTCAAGCCATCCTCCCACTTCAGCGTCCAAAGTCACTGAGACTGCATGCTAAAGCCACCATACCTGGATACTTATTTTTCCTTTTAAATTTTTTGGTAGAGATGGGGTCTCACTCTATTGCCCAGGCTGGTCTCCAACTCCTGGCCTCAAGTGATCATCCTGCTCTGGCCTCCAGTTCCGTTCTTATCTGTTATTATTTCTGAGTAGCCAAGAGGTCACCTGGATTATACATGTATATTGGTTCTGACTCTGGTAGCATTCCAGAGATTTTAGATTTAAGTACTTATTTCATTAGGATATTTCCAAGAAGACCAGAAGAACATGGCCATTTTTAATACAAGTATTTCTTATTTACCATTTTCACTAGAAACCCCACCAAGTTAAGAATTATAGTTACCTAGACCACATGAGAATTTAGAGAGTTCTAATGTAGTAACATAGTCATGCATCACTTAACAGAGAGGATAGTTTCTGAAAAATGCATGATTAGATTTTATCATTGTGTAAACATCATAGGTGTATACTTACACAAGCCTACATGGTATAGCCCACAACACACCTAGGCTATATGGTATAGCCCATTGCTGCTAGATGACAAACCTGTACAGCAGGGTACTGTACTGAATACTGCAGGCAATTGTAAATTATGGTAAATATCTGTGTATTTAAACACATCTAAATATAGAAAAGACACAGTAAAATATGGTATTATAATCTTTTGTGACCACCATTGTATATGTGCTCTGTTGTTGACTAAACATCATTATGCAACACATAATTTCAATGACAATATTAATAAAAAAATACTCAAACTTGACCTATCTATAGTGCTATATGGTTTGCAAAATGGCTTTAAATGTAATCTCATTAAATCTTTACAATAATACTGGAAGGTAGTTAAGACATGTACTATTATCTCCCATTTACAGATGAGAAAATTGAGGCCCAGTAAAGTGAATTGATTGCCTAATATTACACATTTTACATATCTATCCAAGATTTCTGCTTCTGCCTCCATATCCTTTGTGATAATACGGTAAATCTCCAAATATTTCTGAGGCATTTCCTCAAATAACTCACAAATGGACATTCACAGTTTTTAGACTTTTTATGTCTGGAAGAACACAGGTAGTGCCTATGCTTACAACTTAACGCGACATAACCAATGGCGAATAAGAACTTTCTCTATACAAGACAAATCGTGTAATTTTACTGGAAGAAAAAGGAATGGTGAAAACATAGATCTTGCCCAGAAGAACTTGACCATTTAGTGAAGGAGGTAGATATACTGATAGCTAATCACAAGTAAAAACATGCTGAAGTAAGACCCATAGCAAATATACATGCACACATCAGGATGAAGAGAGGGAAGAGAACTTACTTTTTATTAAGAGACTGGTGAAATAACAGTTGTTATTTTATAACAGTTAGGCCTAGAGGATAAGAAAAAATATTCATAGAGAAAGAAGAGAGAGAACAGATCAAAAGAATCACCATGAGAAAATTTGTGCAAGTACCTAACATGCTTGCACATTGGCAAATATTATAATTCCCATTTTGTATAGTACATCAGTCAGCATAGGCACAGAAGCGTTTATCAGCTTCTGGAAAGTTTTAGTTCCTGAAAACACTAGATGTAACTTGTTTCTCAATCTTATGTTCTTCCCACAAATTTAACCAGGTCTTGAGAGGCCTAGCCTGTCTTTTTATTCAGGGCTCAACCACTGAATAAATGTATCTGCTCTGAATTTCCAGATGCCTCCTTCACTCTTTCTCAAAGGTTCACAGGGTGACAGTGGTTCACACATCTTTGCAGCCAGTATCCACTTCCCATTGTAAGCCATCTGTTCACATTAGTGAGAAAAAAGAATCTGTACCTTAACTCTGTTTGTTCCTACTTATTCCTATTACCAAGATCCTACAGAGCAAATGGCCTTGTTACGTGGTAGAAATAGGCAATAAAAATATGTTGTGTTTGGCATTCAGAGTACTTAAGAACCAAGAAACTCCAAGTAGCTTTTAAAATATTCATCATGTTTAACCATATTTAATCATGGAGTTAACCCCTGGCTAAAGAACTCTAGACAGGAAATTAAAACAAAACAAAACAAAACAAAACAAAACCAAAAACTGAGTTCTAGCCACTATTCTGCAAGGTCACCTTTGTCAAGCCTTTCTTCTAAGAGCCTCAGATGCTTATCACTTAAAAAAAATGAACCAAAGCTCTTGCTTTAAGATTCTGCACTAATTGTCTAAATTAAGGAATTACAAGGGCATCAAATGCAAAGATTTGGTTACACTTCGGATATCTTTGGCAGGCTTAGAATAAGTAACCAATTTTTTCAAAAGAAAAGTTGTTTTACTCTTTTGTCCCAGTGACTCTTGGGGCAAAATTGTTAAGGAATAGAGCCAAAGGATTCTGTCTTTGAGGTATTTTGTTCTTATCAAAGTCAGTCCAAAAATTAGTGTATCTGATCTGTGTTTGAAGCCAGTTCTCTCTCTTTCTCTCTCTCTCTCTCTCTCTCTCTCTCTCCTCTCTCTCATCTCCTACTTGCTCCTCTGTGTTTTTTCCTCAACTATTATAAGGCAATTGTAGCATAGTGAGCAACTCTAGATATTGAAGACAGACAACCATGGAGTCACAGGATTTCATATAGCATTTGTTATTTCCTTGCCATATGGTCTTGCCTGAATTACTTTGCTTCTCTCTGAGGCTTGGTTTTCCTATCAATTAAATGGGACTAATAATACCTAATTTATAGAGTTATTGTGGGGTTATGCAGGATGAAGTATTTAAAGAGCTAATATAATGCCTGGCAAAAAGAGCCCAGTAAAAACTCCAATGAGAAAATCAGGTTAGACATCTTTCCCTTTCTATTTTTAGAGGCACTCAGTAAAGCGACTAAAAGTAAAGTCAGACAGACCAGCCTTCAGATTATGGCTGTGGTATCTACTCACCACCTTTAAACCCAGGTTTCTTAAGCTAAAATGGAGATCACTCTTTCTAATGGAACTTTCTGTGAATGTAAAATAAGGTAATAGCACTATAATACTTTGTATCTGGCTAAATACACAGTAAAGCTTAGTAAGTTATTTTCATTGTCACCGATTATTCATTTATTAACTCATTCACATTTTCAATTATCAATAGTTCCATCCTACAAAATATTTCCTGGGCACTTAGTAGGTGCTAAGTCCTGTGCTGTGCACTGGGCACACAATGACAAATATGTGCTATTAATTCACTTCTCCAATATAAGCTTATAGTCTAGAGGTAAAAAGTAGACGTACAGTTATTTCTGATACAATAGCCTAAGTATGCACAAGAAACTATGGAATCCCCGAGAAACATCTTTAACTTGGCTAGAGGATTAAATTCAGACTTGATTTCTTCAAGGAGATGATGTGTGGGTTGAGTCAAGAAGGATTAGCAGCTATGGCTCAGTCAAAGGAGGATAAGAAAATGTGTGTGTTGAATACCAAAGAATAGTGATTCCGAAGCTTTGTGTTCCATTAGAATCACCTGGAGAGCTCTGAAAGATCTCAATGCCTGAGCTCCTTTCCCTACCAATAAAAACAGAAGTCCTGGGGATGGGACCCAGACATCAGTGCTTTCAAAAGCGCCGCAGGTAGTTTCAATGTGCAGCCAAGTGGGGAGGCCCTGGCATGAAGTAAGGCAGCATAATCAGTCTGTGGATGGAAACTGTTCTGTGCTGGACTAAGCAGGGGCCAATGAGGAAGGACATGAATAGCAGGGCACTGTATTTATACTTGACTTGCATGTGGTGATTAGGTATTGGGGAGTTTAAGAGGAGAGAGCAGGGGCCCAATCACATTTGTGTTTTGGAAGGATCGCTTGGGGTGTAACTCAGTACTGAATTCCAGGGAAAGCAAACATTTTTTTAAAAAGTAATGTGATGCACAATCTTCAGAAAGCATAGAATCATCAGTCACTCCAGGAAGAATGCGCTTTGGAGATTCCTTAGTGACATGTGGGGTTTATAAATATACTGATGCCTAGGGCTTTCCTCAGACATCGGGAAAAGTTTTAGGGATGTGGTATTTTGGTATTTGCATTTTCATCATGTTCACCTAAAAGGACTGAGAACACCTGCCAATGAACCTAAGTGTCCATCTCATGAAGGCTATTTAGTCACTGAGGTAACAAAAGTTCATGGCCTATGTGTGGGTCAGGCTGGGTTAGTAACAGGGTCAGTTTTTGGACAGAAGGTTACTAGAGCACTCAGCCTTCTCATTCTTGGCCTATCTCTCCTTTGAGCAATTGTTCTCTTTGCCTTTCAAAGTACTAGTGCCTACAATTCTACCTGTCTTTATTTCTATCAAAATCAGTACTCCCATAAAAAAATAATAATAAAAAAAAACCTGAAATGTGCCACTGACCCTTGGCTGAGACTGAAATCACAGTCTATCTGGAACGAACTAACTGTGGAATGGAAAGGCTTAATTGCTGTGAAGACAGCTGATAGGTTCAGCAAGCCTTGGGTGTCAGGGGGAGACCTCCTTTGACTACAGTGGGGGTGTGATCACTTACTACATAGACACATAAAAGCAGACCCCTATCAGCACCATAAGGCAGATCAAGGATGGATCAGCTCATTAAGCGGCAGCTCAGGTCCACACTGATGTGGGCACATCTGACTCAATACTTCTTAGGGATAATCTGGGAGAGGAATGCTATATCTTGACCCTAATGAAGAGACGCAGACCAGGAGGAGACAGGCAGCAACCCCAAACTTCCTTCTCCCAGTTTCTTTAAGGAGCCAGACTTCTATAAGCAAGTGGCTAGTGCATTTGTATGACTCAACAGTGACACCCAGTGACTCTCTCTGTCAATCCCAGGTGGCTGTTCCCGGAGAATCTTTTGGGGAATATATTTCAGCCTCCATTACCTAGTACTGAATCAGCAGCAGCAATCACATCAGATTCAGTCTTGAAAGAGACAAACATAATAATAAATCCCAGTTTGTATTAACATAATCATCTAACTGTTGAAGCATGTTCTTCTCCCTTGTTGGGACATGTCTGATGTCAAACATAATACCACCATGTAGTGCTATACCTGCTTGACGCTGGAATCATAAGGCAGTGATTATTTAAAATGCAAATAAGACCCTAGAGACAGGCATGTAACAGGCCCACGTCATTACATATTGGGCCAGCCAAAACTAGACATGGAGAGAGAGATTAACGATTTGTTTTATAACCGGAGAGAAGAGACCAGCATAACCCATGGGATTCTAAACCATGGCACAAAAAAATAAGATAATCTGAACACATTTAGCTTAGAGAGTAAAAACTTCTTTATGGAATGAGGAGAAGAGTTGAGATGCTTTCTTTCAGATGTTGGATGGGCAGGTATAAAAAGAAGGGATTTTACTGGTTTTATTTTGTCCCAAAGAGAGAAATAGTTAATGAGTAGAAAGTACAGGAAAACTGCTTTCTGTTCAACATAAGGAAGCACTTTATAACAACTGGATCTACTGGGAAATGAAAGAAATTCAGAAAGCGGAGAATTTTTTGTCATTGAAAACATAATGCAGACATATCTTTTAATAATAACAATTCCAGTTTTTAGAAAAGGGAGAATGAATCAGATAATTGAGTAACTTCGGTAAGTCAAAGGACAGAGAAGGGATGTGGGTGGTCAAGGGTGCAGGAAGAGAATTGGGCATAGCGTTTAGGGCTGATTGAAATCTTTCTCCAACTATCACTGTTTCTTTAATAATTAAAATGTGTTTCCTTCCTCATTCTCATTAAACCAGCATTCTTTGTTTCTTCATTTACGTAGTGGGTAGAAGATGCTTGCACCTTCCACCTACATCCACCTACCTGTCACATGAACAGCAGATACCCCTGACTTCCCTCTTCCAGCTTTCTTTTCCCTCATTGTTTCTATACCAAGAACAGCTTAGCTAGAATCAGTATCTTGGTGGAGTCAGCAATGGCTAGGGAAGAGTCTGACATTGTACAAGTTTAGCTAAGCTATGATTGTCCAATACACTGAATGATCTATTGTTAAGAAGCTTAGAAGGAAAAAAAAGTACATTGTGGGAGGGAATGAAGACGGTGTTAAGGTCTGAATGTGTTCTTCCAAAAGTCATGTAGAAATCTCATCTCTATTAAGGTAGAATGAAGAGGTGAAGTCTTTAAAAGGTGGTTAGATCATGAGAGTTCTGCTTTCATGAATGGAATTAGTGCCCTTATAAAACACACTTGAGGGAACTCTTTTATTCTTCTGTCCTGTAAGGACACATAGGAAGCACCGTCTATGAAGCCCAAGCCCTCACCAGACACCAAAACTGCTGGCACCTTGATCTTGGACTTCTCAGCCTCCAGAATTGTGAGCAATACATATCTATTGTTAATAAATTATTCAGTCTAAGATATTTGTTATAGAGGCTTGCATAGCCTAAGACAGGCTGGGAAACTAAGACAGGTTACTTTCTCTTTAAATGTTAAATTCCCTGAATCTCTGATTAATTCTAAATAATGTCAAATTTATCTCCCATTTTAGCTATTCCTGTTATTCTCTGCCGTGCCTTACCCTAATCTGTTAATTGATTATAGATTATGGAAAGAGAAAGTATGAAGAGAAAAATGAAACAGCAGAAGAAAAGATACAAATCAAGAAACCGGAATGTACAAGGGTTAGTTTGGGGTCCTGGCTTGGTTGTAGGCTGGCCTCCAATGAGAAAAAGCATAAGTGAAAAATTATAAGGCCAGTGTGGTGGTTCACGCCTGTAATCCCAGCGCTTTGGGAGGCCAAGGTGGGTAGATCATGGTCAGGAGATGGAGACCATCCTGGCCAACATGGTGAAACCCCAGCTCTACTAAAAATACAAAAAATTAGCTTGGCATGGTGGTGGGCGCCTGTAATCCCAGCTATTCAGGAGGCTGAGGCAGGAGAATTTGCTTGAACCAAGGAGTCGGAGATTGGCCTATGACACAGTCAGACTCTGTCTCAAAAAAAAAAAAAAATGAGGCTTCCAGTTCAAAACTGGGTTAGTATTTGGTATAAAATATATCTGGTCTAGTGACTGAGGTCCAAGCAGCTGGAGTCTTTGGCAAGTAACTAAGCAGGATATCAGGGCTGTAGCCAAGCAAGCTGGAGTCCAGGGTTAGTCATCCGATAAGGCAGAGATATCGACCTGGAACTGAGGCGTACACCCAGTCTAAACCCAAGTGTCCATTGAGATAGTTTCAACTACTGAAAATAGCCTGATATATGTGTGTGTGTGTGTGTGTGTGTGTGTGTGTGTGTGTATGTGTGTATATAGATATATGTGTGTGTGTGTGTGTGTATATATATATACATATGGATTTGAATTCCAGTTTAGGTCTTCATGGGTAATTTAAATTGAGGAAAGTCACTTCCCTTTCCTGAAACTTGGTTTCCCTATTTGTAAAATAGGATTGATTATGTATACAAACATGATGATGATAGAGTACTACTGATTTAGGGATTAGAAGAGACCTTGTACTTAAAGTGCCTAATACATTGCCTGGCAGATTGTAGATGTTCTTTAATAATTATAAACGTTACAACAAACCTAGGTGGGCTCTGGGAAGGGAACTGGGAGGTGGGAACTGGGAAGAAGCTGGGCAATGGAGCCCATGCCCACAACAATTCTGTTTTTGTAGAAATGTTGGAAATCGAAATTTCCTGACATAGTCCCCATATGTTCAGTGCCCTGGTCAAGTTGATTCGACACAAGTTTTTGATATCAGCACTCAGACAACATTGAGGAATGCAATGTCTTATTTGTTGCACACATATTTTCCTTTTATACTCTCTTACTCCACCAATTCTTCTCTGTTTTTTGCTATAGCAACCAGCTGTACTCAGGTGTAGCCTAACAGCACCTGGTCTCAGCTGCACTCCATATCTCTTGCTTTTTCTCCTAGGGCTTATCTACCACAATCACATGGATCTACTGCAAGAGCTTGATCAGCCGTTCTTATGTCTGCACAAACTCGGAAGAGATAGGGTGTTAGCATTTCCTGAGACAACCCTTTACCAATGGGCAGGAACTAGTAGGTAAGCTTTCTCTTTTTCCAATCTCAGATATTTCTAAGGCACATTCCACACAGCTCTTGAAACATGAAAACAGGATTAAGCTCCAGTTTTTCTGTAGTTGTAATCAGCTCAATAACCTTGGATTGGCTGCCTTTCTTCTTTCCCAATTTACACTTCACTAATCCTCCAAGCCTGTAGCGTTCCCTCCTTCCCTGGTTCATTTCTCAGACCATCCATCATGTACCATAGGATCAAATGACCCCAAATAAACTACCTCCACAAAGGCCCGTGTCTCAGGCTCTCCTCTTCAGGAAGAATTCAAACCAGAATTCTACAATGTTAGCATAGCACTAAGAGCTGGGTAAGACATCAGGGATAATTTCGTGAATTCCCACATTCATCAATGGGTATGCAGAAACAGAATTAGTGACTCCTTCAAAGTGACAAACATAGGCAGCTTGTGAAAAAGGGAGCCCAAAATGTAAAAGGGGAAGAATTGGGGGATGGGAGAAAGGGACTGAAGAGAAAAGAAAGACGAAGTTGCCTGGGTGATGGAAAGAAGAAAGAGCAAGCCATTAAAACATCTTAGCACAGTGGGGATGATATGTATTAAATCTACCCTTTCAGCAGAGCAGAGCACAGCACCCACCCTGATAAATGCCAGGTTCCCTTGCTGACACTTGATAAAGGTTCTATCTAACAGCAGAGCAACACTGAGAATGGGGTGATTGTGGCACTTGCTATTTTAACCTCCACTGCTTTCCAGTATGTAACATGGGGTGGGCACTCAATGAATGTCCATGAAATAATGGGCAAATTAGTGAGGTGAAACTCCTTCAGCATCTCCATCATGAATGCCCACATGCCTGGCTTTTCTGTGTGCATTCGGGTATCTAGCTATATATGAGTGCACTCCTTTTTTTATCTTTTTTATTATTTTGTGACTGTATATTAAAAAAATAGTTTTAGGTGTTTATGTCACAGTGAGTGTAGTCATCCTTGAGTTCCTTGAATGTATGTGTATGTGTGTCTTATATATACACTATGTATATATACATATATGTGTGTGCATATATTTATAAATGCACACACACAGAGTCATGCATCTCTTAATGTCAGGGATAGTTTCTGAAAAATTTGTCAGGGGATTTTGCTGTTGTACAAACATTATAGAGTATGTACACACAAGCCTACAAGGCATAGCCTACCACACTTTTAGGCTATGGTTTAGACTGTTGCTTCTAGGTCACAAACCTGCACAGCATGTTATTGTACTGAACATTGTAGGCAGTTATAACACAATGGTAAGCATTTGTTTATCAAAACATATCTAAACATAGAAAAAGTACAGTAGAAATACAATATAAAAGCTAAAAAGTGGTATACCTGTATAGGGTACTTACCATGAATGGAATTTGTAGGAATGGAATTTGCTCTGGGTGAGTCTGTGAGTGAGTGTTGAGTGAATGTGAAATCCCAGGCCATCACTGTACACTGCTGTAGACTACAAACACTGCACACTTAGACTAAACTACACTTATAAAACATATTTCTTCAATAATAAATTAACCTTAGCCTATAGTAACATTTTTACTTTATAAACTTTTTATATTTTTACTTTTTGACTCTTCTGTGCTAACATTTAGTTTGAAATACAAGCACACTGTATAGCTGTATATATTTTTTCTTTCTTTATATCCTTCTATAAGCTTTTTATGATTTTTGAATTTTGAATTTTTAAACTTTTTTGTTAAAATCTAAGACATGGATTAGACATGGTGGCTCAACCCTGTAATCCTAGCACTTTGGGAGACCAAGGCAGGTGAATCACCTGAGGTCAGGAGGTTGAGACCAGCCTGACCAACATGAAGAAATTGTGTCTCTATTGACATTACAAAAAAATTAGCTGGGTGTGGTGGTGCATGCCTGTAATCCTCGCTACTCTGGAGACTGAGGCAGGAGAATCACTTGAACCTGGGAGGTGGAGGTTGCAGTGAGCCAAGATCGTGTCACTGCACTCCAGCCTGGTGGACATGGACATATACGTCAGTTTAGGCCTACACAGCATCAGGATCATCAACATCACTGTCTTCCACCTCCACATCTTGTCCCATTGGAAGGTCTTCAGGGGCAATAGCATGCATGGAGCTATCATCTCCTATATCTCCTATGACAACAATGCCTTCTTCTAGAATACCTCCTGAAGGACCTGCCTGAGGCTGTTTACAGTTAACTTTTTATGTGTGTGTGTGTGTGTGTGTGTGTGTGTGTGTGTGTAGAAAGAATATAATCTAAAACAACAATAAAAATATAGTAAAATAAGTGCATAAACCAGTAACATAGCTGTTTATTATCATTATCAAGCATTATGTGATGCACATAATTATATGTGCTATGCTTTTATATTACTGACAGCACAGTAGGTTTGTTTACTCTAGCACATCCACAAACATATGACTAATACATTGTGCTACAACATTAAACGGCTACAAGGTCACTAAGTAATAAGAATTTTCAACTCCACTATAATCATATGAAGCCACTGCCATCCATGCTGTCTGTTGACCAAAATATCATTATGTGACACATTATTACATATATATTTCTGGTTACTCAAGTCTTTGATAATCCTATCACATCAGATGCCTGTATATTAGTAGCTCTTTACTCTCCTTCCATCAAGGATTTGGAGATTCAGAGCTCTTCATATGCTCATTTGTGTAAACATGCTATCTTTACTTCCTCTTCCTAGACTCTCATAATTTTTTAATTGCATCAATATTAATTTTCACAAATTGCAATTTCTCAAAATAACTACTATTCATTTAAAGAAAACCAAAAACAGAAACAGACATAACCTATTAAGTACCATGTGTCAGGCACTGCGCTTTTTATTGAGCTGAACTGGTAAAGACGGTGCTTGCTTTGGAAAGATTATAATGATAGAAACTTGTCTTCTTACTTGACCCCTAAACACCTTGACTTATTATGGTAGGCATTAACCCGAACTGATTTTCACTCTGAATACTTCCAGAAATTCTGTGGGGCAATAGTTTTATACTGACAAAATGCTATGCTTTAACTTACGGGGAACAAAGGCTACTAGTGCTGAACTTAAAATTATTCTGCTTAAAATTGTACATATCTTTCTCTTGTAGCCTATATTGGATAGAGTGTGGTAAAGAGCATCCATGATATTTTTTAGCTCTTACCACAGTTTGAATTACTTGGCCTATGTTTCATCTTTATGGTGAGCCCCAACAATCTGAGAAACATGTCTGCCTCTTTTGCAACTATACACTTACCCCTTGGCATAAGACCTAAGAAGTTTGTTTTGAGCTCTATGCAACATTCGCTTGATTTCCTGATGAGATAAATAAATAAATTACATATTGTGGACATAGTTCTCTCTCTCTCTCTCTCTCTCTCTCTCTCTCTCTCTCTCTCTCTCTTTTTTGAGACAGAGTCCCATTCTGTCACCTAGACTGGAGTGCAGTGGTGCCATCTCAGCTCACTGCAAACTCAGTCTCCTAGGTTCAAGCAATTCTCCTGCCTCAGCCTCCTGAGTAGTTGAGATTACAGTCTCCTGCCACTATGCCCAGCTATTTTTCTTTTTTTTGGATTTTTAGTACAGATAAGATTTCAACATGTTGATCAGGATGGCCTCCAGATCTTGATCTTAAGTGATCTGCCCACCTTGGCCTCCCAAAGTATTGAGATCACAGGTATGAGCCACTGCACCTGGATGTGGACATGTTTCTCTATGGTGATTAAATATATACTATTTATCATTATTAATGAAGAACTTATATATCATAAAGACCAATGCTACTCTAAAGAACCTTTGGATATGATGTTGAGATTATCACAACGTGTAAAAGAGATGTAAGAACCGTATATCCTCTTCAACTTGCAAGCTCTGTTTTTATCCATTGATAAATTATAATCTGGCAAATATTTTATTAGAGAAATAGGGTGATAAGTTACCAAAAAATATTGAAAAAGGCTAACTCCTGAGGACTAAACTCTGATTTGTTTTTTCTTGCCCAAATTCCTATCTAAGAGGTTGAGGGAGTCATGACCTACAAACCATAAATTCTCAACAGATGGGTTTTATTTAGCCCCATATATTGTGACTTATTTTTCAACCTGACTCTGGCATAACATTATGAGACAAGGAAGAAAATGCAAATATTTCACTGCCAAAACATGTTTTTTGTCACATTTTGAAATGGCCTTGGAAGCTGTCCTTTATGGGGAAAGATTAGTATCTGTAAAGAATCCCTATTAATATAGCTAGACCTTTTCCTTCCAAGCTACTCCAATTCTGAATAGATTAACTAAGAGTCTAATACCTTTTAAAGGGTCTGAACAGGAAATATTTGTCATCTATTGTTTCTAAGGACAGCAGCTATGAGACTTCAAAAGAACCTTGGTCTCTACAGTCTTTTACCTTAACCTGAACATTTTCTTTCTATTGATCCCAGGTACTTAGACAAAAACTCAACCAATTGTCAACCAGAAATGTTTAAATTTACCTGTAGCCTGGAAGCCCCCTCTCCTGCTGAGCGTTGCTTTAAGTCATCCTGTTTTTCTGGAACAAACAAATGTATTCCTTAAATGTATTTGATTGATATCTCATGCCTCCCTAAAATCTATAAGTTGCTCTCTTACGACCCTGGGCACATGTTCTTAACTCCTCCCAAAAGCTATGTCATGGGCCATGGTCACTCATATTTGGCTCAGAATAAATATCTCTTAAAATATTTTACAGAGTTTAACTCTTTTCATTGCCATTCCAATAGCCTCACGACCTATGGAAAAATGAGGCTGGGTGGGATACAGTGACTTACCGAATAGCTCACTTTTTACCAACGGAAATCTAGGTCTCTCAAACCAAGATTCTCCCAATAGTTTGGTTCTTTTGATAATAGCTTGCTATCCTATCTAGTCAATTCCAAGTTTTTCTGGTCACTGGATGTATTAGTTCATTTTCATGCTACTATGAAGAAATAACCAAGACTGGGTAGTTCATAAAAGAAAGAGGTCTAATTACCTTACAGTTCTGCATGTCTGGAGAGGCCTCAGGAGACTCGCAATCATGACAAGAGGGGAAGAAAATATGTCCTTCTTCACATAGAGGTAGGAGAGAGAAGTGCAGAGTGAAATGGGGAAAGGCCCCTTATAAAACCATCAGATCTTGTGATAACTCACTTCAGAAGAACAGCATGGGGGAAAAACCCCCATAATCTAATCCTTTCCCACAAGATTTCTTCCTCAACACATGGGGATAACAATTCAGATGATAATTCAAGATGAGATATTTGTGGGGTCACAGAGCTAGACCACATCATTTTGCCACCGGCCCCTCCCAAATCTCATCTTTGTCACATTTCAAAACAGTTATTCCTTCCTGACTGTTCCCCAAAGTCTTAACTCATTTCAGTATCAACCCCAAAGTCCAAGTCCATAGTCTCTTCTGAGACAAGACAAGTCCTTTCTGTGTAGAAACCTGTAAAATAGAAAGCAAGTTAGTTATTTTCAAGATAAAATAGGGATACAGGCATTGGATAAATGCACTCATTCCACATGGAAAAAAATGGTCAGAACAAAGGGGCTAGAGGTCCCATGAAAGCCTGAAATCTAATAGGACAGTCATTAATTCTTAAAGTTCCAAATGATCTACTTTGATTCCATGTCTCATATCCAGGTCACACTGATGCAAGAAGTGGCCTCTCATGGCCTTGGGCAGCTCTTTCCCTGTGGCTTTGCAGGGTACAGCTCCCTTCTGCCTGCTTTCACAGGCTGGTGTTGAGTGTCTGTAGCTTTCTTCAGGTACACAGTGCAAGGTGCCAGAGGATCTCCCATTCTGGGGTCTGGAGGATGGTGGCCTACTTCTTACAGTTCTACAAGGCATGCCCCCGTGGGGGCTCTGTGTGGAAGCTTTAACCCCACATTACCTGTCTGCACTAACCTAGCAGAGGTTCTCTATGAGGATTCCACCCCTCAAGCACACCTCTGCCTGGACATCCGGGCATATCCAAACATCCTCTGAAGTCTAGTCAGAGGTTCACAAATCCCAATTCTTGTCTTCTGCACATCTGCAAGACTGATACCACATGGTAGCTGCCAAGGCTTGGGCTTGCACTCTCTGAAGCCATGGCCCAAGCTATATCTTGGCCCCTTTTATCCAGGGTTGGAGCAGCTGGGACACAAGGAACCAAGTCTCTAGGCTGCACACAGTAGAGGGGTCCTGTACTTGGCCAATGAAACCATTTTTTCCTCCTAGGCCTCAGACCTGCGATGGGAGGGGCTGCTGTGAAAGTCTCTGACATGCCCTGGAGACACTTTCCCCATTTTCTTGGTGATTAATATTTGGCTCCTCATTACTTACGAAATGTCTGTAGTGGCTTGACTTTCTTCCCAGAAAATGGGTTTCTCTTTTCTACCACATTGGCCAGGATGCAAATTTTCCAAATTTTTATGCTCTGTCGCCTGTTGGATGCTTTACTGCTTAGAAATATCTTTTGCCAGATACCTTAAATCAACTCTGTCAAGTTCAAAGTTCCATAGATCTCTAGGGCAGGGGCAAAATGTCACCAGTCTCTTCAGTAAAGCATAGCAAGAGTGACTTTTACTCCAGCTCCCAAAAAGTTCTTCATGTCCATGTTAGACCACCTCAGCCTGAACTTAATTGTCCATATCACTATCGGCATTTTGGTCAAAGCCATTCATCAGGCCTCTAAGAAGTTTCAAAGTTTCCTACATTTTCCTGTCTTCATCTGAGCCTTCCAAACTGTTACAGCCTCTGCCTATTACCCAGTTCCAAAGTTGCTTCCACACGTCGGTTATCTTTATAGCAGTGTCCCACTACCTGGTACCAATTTACTCTATTAGTTTGTTTTCACATTGCTATAAAGAAATATCCCAAGACTGGGTAATGTATAAAGGAAAGAGGTTTCATTGACTCACAATTCTACATGACTGGGAAGGCCCCAGGAAACTTACAATCATTGTGGAAGGGGAAGCAAACACGTCCTTCACATGGCAGCAGGAGAGAGAAGTGCAGAGCAAAGTGGTGAAAGGCCCCTTATAAAACCATTGGATCTCATGAGAATTCGCCATTAAGAGAACAGCATGGGAGAACCACCCTTGTGATCTAATCACCTCCTGTGAGTTTTCTCCCCCATCAGGTGGGGATTACAATTTCAATTACAATTTGGATTATAATTCAAGGTGAGATTTGGGTGGGGACACAGAGTCAGACCATATCGCTGGATAACCAGTGCAAAAACTGTACAATAGTAATTATATTAGCCTAAGATTTTTCATATATTCATATTCTCTTATTTTGGACTCATGTTTATTCTACAATAAATTTTTCCTATGATAAATGTTTTCTATAATAAATTTTAACACTTTTATTACACATGAGATTTTGATTGTAAGCAACATTATTAAATCCTTACTGAATGTAGTATGAGATATAGATAATAAATAACTCAAAAATAAATTCTATGACTTAACTTTTTCATATACAAACTTTCCTTATTTTCCTTTATTTATACATTTTTAATAGTTTTCTCTACGTTTCTTTTTCAACTTCTCAGTCTTTATTTTTTGAATACTATTAGGAATCTCAAAGTTACTATTGTAAATTATAATTGTCCTAGAAGCTGGTTGTCCTTGCCTCATTCTGCTACCATCAACATAGTCACTTTTTCAAATGATGATTACTAAGCGCTATACCAAAATTTGGCTAAGTATTTTTACAGACACATAGATGAAGACAAAATAAATTTTACTCTAGAGTCTGTGTCAAAATAAAGAAGATAAAATATCAAAGCACAGGTAACAGTAAAAAATCATGTGGATGAGGTTGGTGATGGTGATAATAGTGTTTATTAGGTGCTAGACACTCCTCCAAAATTTAACATAGTTTATCTCATTAAATCCTTATTGCAGATAGTTGTTGGTGCACCCATGCCACATCACTTTCTTTGTCTTAACTAAATTCATCTTCAATTGAGGTAGAATACTGTTTCCTCCCTCAAATGCTGCATCTCTCTGGTTTCCTGACTGCCTTTATCCAGATCCAAAGGAGTTTTCTCATCCTGGAAATGTCAGAAAATTAATGCATTCAGAAATAAACCTTAATCAAGAAAGGATGAGACTTGTCTGATGAATACCGCAGTTTCTCTACTCCTTGGTAAGACAACTCTGAAGCACATTCAGCAAAGTTACCCAGAAGACTTCAGTAGCCCACAGGGCTAGCTATTCATTGATGAATACTTTATTTCTCTTTTTCTATCTCACGTCCCCATTCCTCCTTTCAGTACTTGCAAGTATTCAAAGAATTACCCGCTCCTAAGTCCGTCTTGTCATTTGCTTTAGGGGACAGATGTGGTTCTAGACAGTAAGCCTCAGGATAATATTCTGGAATAGGAACATTTGCTAGCCGGATAAAAACCAGGGCCTGATGGCTGCTTCTTGGGGTGGTGATAACTCATGTCATGTTGAAGCATCACAATTACTGACTTTCACATGTGGTGAATTGGAGTGAAATGCAAGTGAAAGGGAAAGGACTGGCACATAAAATATAAGGACACAACAGCAATTGTAAGGTGCTGAAATTGGAAGAATTTTGGTAAATGCCCTAAAGGCCAAAAAAACAAACAACAAAAAAACACTGCCTTAGTATAATCACTATCAAATCAGGGTGTTCCGTGAAATACAGAAAGACCACCATTAGATTATTGTTAATTCAGAAGGGACCAATTCATTATCAACAGAGAAGTTGGGTTAACGCTTTTTTCACAAGTCAAAATGCTCCTTAAAGAAAGTAATAAGGAAGTACACTAACATGAAATTGCTTATCTCCAGCAGGTAGAGGGCAGACCATAATGAAAATCAGGTCCAATATTATATATACAGCTACTCTAAGAAAAAGAGACTTACTATTTAGTCCCATTAGGTTTCTTATGCTAATTAAGTCCCCCAATAGAGTAAAACTCAAAGACTTAGAAGGCATATAGCTGGGTAGATGACCCTGAGAACATGAAATTTCTAAATTACTCTGAACTTTCCAGATTGGAAAACAGCCTCTTCGCCTTGCCAAAGAATAGATTCTCATTGCCTAAGACCTTGCACAGACATAACCTAAAACAGATCTCTGCCAAGAGAGTACTTTTTTTTTCAAAAATTTTGATTGTCTCCTCTCATTATGTCTATACCAGTAACTAGGATCCTATCTTAGGATAGCCTTTATGAGCAGATATTGGAGGAAACAGATTATTCAGCAAAAAAAAAGAACAGTAGGAATTGGCTAGTATCTACTGAGAAGATGTAGAAAAAATGTGGAGGTGAATTTTGAATGTAGAATAGAAGACTGGATAAGGGAGAGTTGAGTTTATTGATATGTGCTATTTGTCCATCATGAGGAATTAATATCCTGAACAAGACAGAACCAGCCAACATGATGCAAGGAGGGATCATTGACGCTTGGGTATGCTGATAGCTGATGGAAAATAAGGTGGATATGTCAGACCTACATAGGCAAAGTATTGAGAAAGAAGTCAGAAAGCCCATGTCAGTGAACATATTAGCCAGAGTATATTAAATGAGGATAGAAAAGCCATTGAGCGACTATTGTTTCAAAGAGAGCCCAATGCACTCCTTTTAAGAAATATATAAATAAGTATTGATAAGCTCAATTCTATTTATTCTTTTATTTTTTGGTTGGCATACTCTGCAGGCTATTTTTGATTAGGGATGCTGCTATGGAAGTAGAATCCATTGTGTCAATAGGTGGTAGAATTTTAGAAAATATAAGACCAAGTTGTAGCACCACCAGACAAAGATTATTGGAAGTCAGGTCAAATTAACATTCAGAAGGCCTTGAACCTCTGAGATTTGTGGTAATGGCCAGCAAATCCTGGTGTCTCTAGGACTGATATAAATGGGAAGCTCACAAACATATTTCTTGATTTTATAACCAAAAAAAAATGTTAAGAGCCGGTCATCAGAAAGCTATGTCAGCTGCTGCAGTGAAAAAATCATGATCGCATTGTATTTTCGGTATGAGGCTAATAGTAGAAAGGAAGATAGAATGACCTTGAAAAAGAAACCTATGGCACTCTGCAAATGTATGCAATAAATATAATTCCCCATTTCTTCTGCAAAGGAACATGTAACCAGTGCTGTGCTAGAGCCAGCTTGTACTAGCATCAAGAGCAAATTGTGCACATCTCTACCTAACTTTCTGTCTAATGACATGATGTTGGTAGATTTAATTAGAACTTTTTATACTATGGAAATTAGCAAATGGTATAAATCAAAGTTTCATTGTTTTTGTCTATTTTTTCTCAAAAATCGGATTGTTAAACATTTAACAGGCCATCACTGCCTGTTACACTAGAGTACACTAACCATATTTTGGAGTGAATGAAGATATCTAGATTTTTCTAGAAATAGTGAATCTATATTATGAATTGATAGTGATACCAAGGGATTCAAAATGTCCTCTTTTAAAATCATGGTATATGGTGGATAGGCAATAAGTAGAGTCATGGTCCCAGTTCATATCACAATGACTCCATTGGATGTACACACTCACCTTGTGGTAATTTCCCCATCCTTGAGTTTATAATTGGGATAGACTTAGCAGCTGAACCAGGGGGTAAAAATCATCATGCTGTAAAAGGCCAAGGAGAAGCCCCCAAATTATCTGACACCCCAGGCCAAGAAAGTAAGTCAGAAATAGTAAAAGATCCCAGCCAAAATTTCAGCAATCAGTTTTACTACAGAAGACTTAAAGGATATAAAGTGGGCCTATGCCATCTTCATTTAATTTACTGGAATGGCCCTTGCAAAACCCAGATGAATAATGGCAGATGTTGGTATATTACTATAAACTTCACCAAATAGTAGCACCAACCACAGGTTTCCTATATGAGCCAGGTCCTACAGAGGACAGCCCACAATTAAGTTTCTCAACACAGCCAGTGAGCCACCATGAATGCATTCCTTGTCAATTTAGTAAAAGCACTACACAGTTGGGGGTAACTGTCCCAGTTATCATGAGGATGTGGGATTGGTTCTCTGAAATGGGGGCAGAGAGGAACATGTTTGAAACATGGGTGATTTGCTAGGGTTTCTCTTAGTGCTTCTATGCCTGCTGGTCCATAACCAGGGCTATAACCCTTTACATGAGTTTTTAGGATCACTGTATTGTTCAATATAAAGATAAAAGGGAAAATCATAATGAGTGACAGAAAAGGAAATTGATGAATATCAATTTTGGTCTTGGGAATGAAGCTTTTGAAACAGCAGTTTATTCCATTTATCCTCACATTTTAGGTCTTTTTAAGAGATCGTGGATGACCTTTATCTTGGAGCATCAAGCCAACAAAGTGGATCCAATTTGTGGGATGAATAGATCAGTTTGGTGTAAGTTGTGGGATTTAAAAAAAATTCTGCTCTCTGATCCAGAATATTTCCAGATTAAAGCCATCAGCCCACATCTAGCTTTAATCACTGCTTTGATGAACATTTTCTGGGATTCCGATAGCTTTCCATCTTGAGTGACTGCATCTCACTGCTATCTGCCTGAAGGTTTGCTTTACCCATAAGAAAATGTCAAACCTTCAACCAAATGTTAGATGAAACTCAGTGGATAAATGCCCAAGTTTTCTCACCTCTGGATGTGGTAATTGTCAGGCGATTCTACACAGTTCTTTAAGGGATACCCAGCAAAACCGAATAGCAGTATTCCAGTTATTAATGCAAAATCTCAGACTTTTCCCTTTCCCTATCTGACATTTGCCACTCACTTACTTCTGTTTTTGATATGACTTCACATAAAAACTGTCTGTACCCAAATTTCATCCCAGTGTATGTCTTGGGGGGAAAGTAAATCAATCTCTATATAAAGTTTAGAATGGCATGTAGAAACAAATAAATACATTTAAACATTGGACATAAAGTCTCATGGTAGCCTACAGGACACAGACATCACTTCCCAACAAAGAATACAAGGTTGGGGGAGAATTTGAGTGGAGTAGCTCTGTTCATAAGCTTGCCTAAGTAGAAATATGGATTTCCCTTCTGAATGCTGATTTTCCTGCAGTTCCCTCAACTAGTAGAGGTATATTTTTCCACAACACACATACTGTCTTGTATAGAGTTGGGATAGGTGTCCTTCCTTCTCCTTAATATCATTTTCAGATCAACCCTCTGTCATCTACCTTCTCAAACTACCTACCTCAGCTTTGAATCTTCTTTTTAATCTACACCTGTATTGATTTTGGATGATTTCAATACACAGTGAGTGACTCTTCTGGCAACTTGACATGTCAGGTCCCAAACTCCTCTCCTCTGATATTGGCCATATTCTAACTACATTAGTACCACTAATTATAAACCTTCATTAATCTCAAAATCACCCATTTTATGGCTACCATCTGCTAATTTTCAGTTCCCTCTCTCTAGTACTCAGATTCTACTAATTCTTCAACCATATTGCAACTTAAAATTTAATGATGAAATGATTTAATTACGTTTCCATCCTTCTGTACATTCTCAGACTCTTCTCTAGGAGACTAAATTCCATGGATTACCGCTGTTCTCATGTTTACACTCTTTTATCATTTTATTGTATGGCTAAGCACTAAATCTGATAAACTATAATTCCCTGTATACATTTTTTTCCTATTCTGAAGCAGCTAAACAGGGCTGGAACCAAACATTGATGCCAACTTGATGCATTTTAAGCCCATGTTAACATGTTTCAGATAAGTTCCTGATGATGTCATGTAAACCTCCTATATTTTTGTATCCCATGCACTCTTCTACACACTTAGATGCCTAATGAGATGTTTTTTACTCTCTTTTCAAAACTCCAAAACCTGATTTTTCATCTTCACATGCATCTTTTGATTTTGCTCCTGATAAAATTATGAGAAATTAGATAAGAATTTCCACATTGCCTGCCACTATGTCTACCTACATACCTGCTTCTGTCCTATATTCCCTCCCTTTACTTCTGTTGTGATAAAATAAAAATCAGAAGTCGTTTGTATGGAAAATACATTGAGTAGTAGGCCTCATTTCTTCTTACATATTCGAGGTAATTGATGTAGAAACAACATTCTTCCCCTTTCTTTCCTTCATCATCAACCATCCTCTCCATACTAGATTATCTCATTTAGCATAGAACTTTTTTCTTCAGTTTATACATGTAAACATGTTTATACCTGAGAGTGGGTATAGTTGTGTATGCAAACATAAATACAGATGGAAAGATAAATGCTGTATAGATGTGGCTTTGATAAATTAGCATTCCCTTAATCACATTTCCCTAGATTATTGCATCATTAATATTCTCCTCATTAGAGAAAGCAATCCTATAAATATCTGTCTGTATTCACTCTCTCTAATTTTTCTCTTTCAATTTTCTCTTAAACATACCCAACACATATTTCTTTTTCTCCATAATGTTACAAAAATGTTTCTGATTGAGGTCATTAATGACCTCCACGTTGCTAAATCCAATTGCCACTTCTCACTCTTTGACTTCATTAAACTATAAGCACTGTTTGACACAGTGTGACACTTCATCTTCTTTTCTTTATTTGGCCTCCAGGATACTCTGTTTTGTGGATATTCATTTTACCTCATTGCCTACTTCACATTCTCTCCAATCAAACACTAGTTCCCCAGTTTGTAGTCTTCGGTCTTCTCTATCTCCATTAATTCTTTTGGTATGCTTATTCCATGCAAGAACATTGTATTCTACCTATACGCTGACAGTTACCACGTTAATATCTCAAGTTAAAACATTCCTCTAAAAGTTATGTATGTTTATGCAAATGTCTAGCAGACATCCCAAATGGAACATGTGCAAAACTAAGGCTCTCTCATTTTTCTTAGGCCCTATATCCAATCTATCTGTTAAAATCTTTTAACAACTACCTTAAAAATATGTCTAGAATCTGACTTTCACAATCTATATTTCCACCACTCCGAGCTAGTCTACAGTTTTCTAATGTGTTTCCAGTACTTAGATCAAAGCCTAGAACATAGTCATTAAAAAGAAATATTTTCTAAAAATAAAATATTTATGGTTTCCTATAATATTGAGTAGCTTGGATTTTCCAATCTCCCTTCTGATAATAATTGCAAACTCCAGGCGAAATACATTTTTAAAAAACTACTTACAGACATGTAAAAATAGGCAATCCTGGAAGATATTTGACCCTTGAAGTCAAGGGTCAAATGCACCAAGTGCTAACCGAAATGACATGCTTTTACTACTGAGAACACTGACTGGTCTACATAGCATGTAGCAACCAGAGATCAAACAGAAACCTGCAGACTCAAAAGAGTCATAAGTTGGAGTTTTATAATGTGACAGTGACTAGACACCTAGGAGGAAATCCAAGAAATGAGCCCTGAAACAAATAAGAGAGGAAAAAGTTTTTCACATTTTTATCTTACACCTGAACTATGCTTGTGGGGTGAGACTCCAAGAAGCCCAGAGTGGATGCAACAGGTACAATGCCATAGTAGTAGAGCAGAGATTTCAGCAGTTGCCCACAGCAGGGAGACAGAAATTATAGTGCAGTCCCTCACAGGTAGAGTACCTTCCTTGGCAAACGCATCAGGTTTTACATTGATGCCCTAGAAAGATCAAATATGAGAAGCATAATCTACATCCAAGACTCAATGGTTTACCCTAGGACTGAGACCAAATGGAACTAGATCTGCTCTAAAATAAATAAGCAAATAAATAAAAGCCTCCACAAATGTAAGGTGATATGCTAGCAATTTAAATGCCCAAGAGAATAAAATCAATATTCTTCCAAAGAAAATAGTAGAATTCAGAATTTCTTTGTGTCATTCATAATATCACAGTGTTTAAAGCAATTTACTAGACATGTGAAGAAATAGGAAAATATGGGCCATAATCATGAAAAAAATGAATAAAATCAAAATTACATGTTATCAAGAATTGGCAGAAAAAAATGAAAAATAATTATAAATTTGTTTAAGAATCCACAAAAAAATGAGTAAAATACATTTTTTAAAAGAGCATACTAGGAGATACATGTTAAGTCAAATACACATTCTATAAGAAAGATTAATATAAGTGAATCAGGGGAGAGAAAAAAATTAGCAAAGCCTCAATAAACTATGTGTCATTATAAAACCACAACATATTTGCAGTTGGTGACCCACAGAGAGAAATGGGAGATAATGGAATTTAAAAATTACATATTAGCATAGATATTAGCCAGATATTTTCTGAAGTTCATCAAAAACAGTAATTTACATATCCAAGAATCTCAGTAAATTCCAAAAACAATAAACAGGGAGAAAACTAAACCTAACCACATCTAACCATATCATGTTGAAACTTCCTAAAACTAAAGAGAAATTTAAAAATAGTAAAAGAGACAAAAGAAGAAGAAACTTTACATAAAACGAAACAATAATTAAGAAAAAATCAGACATAATAAAGTCATGGAAAAAGATGTTTTGAATTACTGAAAAAAAAGAAAAACAGTATAAAACTAGTAAACAAAAAGCCCCATAACTTTCAATCAAATATTTTCTATCCAATAAAAATGCTGAGTTAAAGAAAATACAATTTCACTTAAACAAAATCTGAGAAAATGTATCATCAAGCAATCCACACTACAAGAAAAACTAGAGATATTTCTTATGCTGAAATACCACTATCTTGAAATCTGAGTGGCCAAGGAGTGAGGAACACTGGTCATGTGAAACATGTGGGTAACTATAGAGAATCTTATCTTTCACTTTTTAAAATCTCAAAAAGTCACTTGAATGTTTTTAAAAAAGAAAAAATATCATACAGCAGGATGTATTGTAGAAGTTAAATATATGGCAATAATAGTACAAAGACTGAGAGAAAATTTAGGCCCAATTATTCTGTGACAGGGTCCTTATATATAAAATATTCTGATATTAATTAAAATAAAACTGAAAACTAAAGAGTGAATATCTTAATCCCTAAAGCACCTATTTGGGAAAATAAAAAACAAAGATGCATAGTAAAATAGCTAATACTCAATCCAAGTAAAAAAAAAAAAAGAAAGAGGAAAAAGATAATAAAGAATAAGAGCACAGTAATTGGAAGAAAATAAAGAGAAAGATAAACAGTAAAAAACAAAGATAAATATTATGAACAATATCAATAATTACATTAAATCCAAATGGAGTAAACATTCCTGTTAGCTCTGTAAACAGGCAGAGATTCAGAGATTATTAGACTAGATAATAAAGTCCAGAAGCAACTATAAAGCTATTTGTCTGTTTTTGTACTAGTATTATGCTGTTTTTGTTACTGTAGCCTTATAACTTAGTTTGGAGTGGAAAAATGTGATGTCTCTGGCTTTGTTCTTTTTGCTTAAGATTATTTTGGCTATTCAGGCTTTTTTTTTTCCATATGAATTTAAAAATAGGGTTTTTTCAAATTCTGTAAAAAATGTCAGTAGTTTGATAGGAATAGCCTTGAATCTGTAGATTGCTTTGAGCAATATGGCCATTTAACAGTATTGGTTCTTCCAATCCATGAGCATGGAATGTTTTTCTATTTCTCTGTGTCATCTATCATTTCTTTCAGGAGCATTTTGTAGTTCTCCTTGCAGAGATCTTTTGCCTCCTTTGTTAGATGTCTTCCTAGGTATTTTATTTTGTGTGTGTGGCCATTGTAAATGGAATTGCATTCTTGATTTGGCTTTCAGCTTGAATGGTATTGGTATATAGAAATGCTATTGATTTTTGTACAAAACAGATATGTATACCAATGGAACAATATACAGATCCCAGAAATAAAGCCTCACATTTACAGCCATCTGATCTTTGACAAAAAAGTTGATAAAAATAAGCAATGGGGAAAGGACTCCCTATTCAATAAAGAGTACTAGGATAGTAGGCTAGCCATATGGAGAAAAGGGAACGAGACCCTTACCTTTCACCATACACAAAAATTAACTCCAGATGAGTTAAAGATTTAAATATATCACCTTAAACTATAAGAATTCTAGAAGAAAACCTAGGAAATACTACTCTGGATATTGGTATTGGAAAACAACTTACGACTAAGTCTTCAAAAGCAATTGCAACAAGATCAAATCTGCCAAGTGAGACCTACTTAAAACAAAGAGGTTCTGCACAGCAAAAGAAATTACCAACAGAGTAAACAGACCACCTACAGAATGGGAAAAAATATTCACAAACTGTGCATCCAACAAAAGTCTAATATCCAGAATCTATAAGGGATTTGATCAATTCAACAAGCTAAAAACAAATAACCTCATGAAAGAGTGGACAAAAAAATTTGATCAATTCAATAAGCTAAAAACAACCCCATTAAAAAGTGGACAAAAGACACAAGCAGACATTTCTCAAAAGCAGCCAACAAACATGAAAAAATGTTCAACATCACTAATCATCAAAGAAATGTAAATCCAAACCACAATGAGATGCCATCTAACACCAGTCAGAATAACTATTACTAAAAAGTCAAAAAAATGACAGACTCTGATGAGGCTGCAGAGAAAAGGAATGCTCATACATTGTTGGTGTCATTGTAAATTAGTTCAGACACTGGCGAAAGCAGTTTGGAGATTGCTGGGAGAACTTAAAACAGAAACCATTCAACCCAGCAATCCCATTGCTGGGTAGCCAAATGAAAACAGAACCATCTATAAGAAAGCCACATGCACTCATATGCTCATCACAGCACTATTCATGATAGAAAAGGCATAGAATCAACCTAGGAGCCCATCAACAGTAGATTGGATAAGTAAAATATAGTACATATACACCATAGAATACTAAACAGCCATAAAAAGAACAAAAACATGTCCCTTGCAGCAAGATGGCTGCAACTGGAGGCCATTAGCCTAAGCGAATTAACACAGAAAGAGAGCTAAATACCACATGTCCTCACTTAAAAGTGGAACCTAAAGATTGTGCACACGTGGACATCAAGGGGGGAACAAAAGACACTGGGACTACTAGGGGGTACAGAGAAAGTGGGGAAAGGATTGAAAAACTACCTGTTGGGTATTATACTCACTACCTGGCTGAAAAGATCATTTGTACCTCAAATCTCAGCATCACACAAGATATCTGCATAACACACCTGCACATGTACCCCATGAATCTAAAATAAAAGTTGAAATTATTTTTTTAAGAAAGAACCAGCTATAAGCTCTTTATAAACTTTAAATAAAAATAAATAGACCAGGTGAAAATGAAGGATGAAAAAACAATATGCTATGAATCCACTAAATCTGTGAATGCAGTTACAGCTATAAAATATACAAAGTAGACCTCAAGACAGAGTATTACCATAAACAAAGTGGGTCATTTTACAATGATGAAAGGGTCAATTCATCAAGAAGACAAAATAATCCTGAATGTATAGGCACTTAGTAATAGAACTTCAAAATGCTTGAAGACAGAATTTAAAAAATTAAATCTTAATTTTAGTTTAAGATTTTAATAATCCTTTCTCATTAGTTAATAAATAAGAAAAATTCTCTCTCAGTAAAGACATAGTAGACTCTATCAGCCAAGTTTAATAGGTGTTTCCCGAATATTAATTCAGCATCAGCATAATACTAATCTGTTTCAAGTGCATATGAAACATTTGCTAAGATACACCACATGCTGGACCATAAAATATGTATCAATAAATTAAAATAACTGAAATCACAGGAAGACTATATCTTGACAATGAGAAATTAAATTAGAAATCAATAACAACAATATCTCAAAAAGTTTCAAATATTTGAAAATCGTTAAAGATGCTTCTAAATTACATGTAGATCAAAGAAGAAATTACAATGAAAATTTTAAAAATTTGACAATAAATGATACTGAAAGTACAATATATCCAAATTTGTAGAATGTAGCTAAAGCAATTCTCAAAGTGAAATGAATAGCTATAATTTCTTACATTATGGGATAAGAAAGCCTTAATATTTATTATATAAGTTTCCAACACAAGTAGTTACAATAAGAAAATTAATTCTAAGTAAGTAGAAAAAGAAAATTAAAAAAATATAAATTTAATTTAATAGAACACATTTTCATTGATAATGAAAAATCAAAAAATGTCAAAATTAGCTCTTTGTAAAAATTATGGAAATTAACTGATAGCTTTATTTTTAAAATAAAGAGAGAAGAGATAAATTACCAGTTTCAGAAATGAAAGAGGAGGCTTAACTATGCATCTTATATAAATTAAAAAGAATAATGAGTATTATGAGCAAATGTGTGCTAATAACAGATAACATGTAAAAGAGACATATTATTTGAAAAACACAACTTTATAAAAGTTGAATTAAAAAAATAAAAACTTAAAAAGCTAAGTAAAAACCATCCTACACAGAAAACTCCAGGCTAAAATCACTTAACTGGTAAATATCATCAAACATTTAAGTGTACATAACACCAATATTATTCAAGTTCCTTCAGAAAAGACAAAAGGAAAGGATGTTTTCTATTTTATTTTATGAGCCCAGCATAACCCTGTCACTAAAATGGAACAAGGACATTACAAAAAAATTGCAGTCTAATATTTATCATGAACAGACATGCAAACATCTTCAATAAAATATTAGCAAATATAATTCAGCCATATTCCTAATAACCAAGTATGTTTTATTCCAGTAATGTAAGATTGGATTAATGTTCAAAATTCAACAATGCAATTTGCTGCATTCACAGAATAATAGAGATCAAATAAACAAACATAATAAAGGTAGAAAAATTATTTGAAAGCTTGACACTTGTAAAAACTATCTTGCAACACTTGCAAAACTGAATAAAAGGAATTATCTTAAATTTATAAAGAAAATCTGTGAAAAATAAAAACTTATATCATAATTGATGGAAATGTATTGAATATTTTTCTCTTAAGATTTGGATAAAAGTAAAATAAATATGCTTTCATCACTTCTATTGAATATTGTACTACTGGTATGAGAAAGCAAGGAAAATAATTAAAAATAAGGATTGGAAAGGAGAAAATAAAATAAACTATATTTACTAAAAGTGTAATTACATAGAAAACTATAAGGAACGTACGATGCTCAAACACACCCCAACATACAAACTAGCACGAATAAGCAATCTTAGCATAGTCATTAGATACAAGACCAACATAAAAAATTAACTGTATCATAAAATTTCAAGAAGTGGAAAATGAAGTTAACACATAATAATGTCATTAATTATGATCAAAAGTCATAATATTTAGGAAAAATATTTAATGAGAAAACGTGGAAAATCCCTACACTGAATACTATAAATACTTCAGAGAGAAATCTAGACCTGTGTGAATGAGAGAAGAGCTAACTATAGATTAAGATACTAGTTTCTCCCAAATTGATGTATTTTTCAATGCAATTCCAATCAAAATCCCAGCAGCATTTTTGTAGAAATTAACAAGCATTCTAAGATCTATAAGTGATTACAAATAACTTAGAATAACCTAAATCATATTTCAAAAAGGAATAAAGCTGGAGACTCATGTTTCTTTGTAAAGATTACGAACTACAGTCGTCAAGACAATGTAAGGACAGGCAAGTAGAATAATGTACCAGATCGATTCCTATAAAAAATCCTACATATGTATTGTCAACTGATTTTCAAGAAATGATTCAAAGGTAATTTAGTAGGGAAGAATAATATTTTTTCAACAAATAATGTGTTATAAAACTGGATCTGATTTAAATACACACACACACACACACTTAATTATATCTCACACCATATATAAAAATTATTTTAATATTTATCATAAACCTAATTGAAAAAAGGTAAAACTTGAAAACTTGTGGTAAATAAATATTTCTTTTAGAGAGGATACAAGAAAAACCCACCACAAAAGGGGGAAAAGGTAAACTGGACTTCATCAAAAATAAATACTTCTGTTCTTCAAAAGATACCGTTAAGGAAATAAAAAAGATAAATCAAAGACCTGAAGAAAATACTGACTATATATATGTGTGTATTTATAGGCAAAGGATTATATTCAGAAAACATGATGATCAGCCATAAAATGTAATAAAAAGATAAATAATCTAATTTTTAATGATACCGTTGCCCAATCATACCTCAAAAAAAGATATATGGATAGACCAGCCGCTGTGGCTCACACCTGTAATTCCAGCACTTTGGGAGGCTGAGCCTGGTGGATCAGGTGATCAGGAGATTGAGACTATCCTGGCCAATGTGGTGAAACCCCTTATCCACTAAAAATACAAAAATTAGCTGGGCGTGGTGGCTCACACTTGTAGTCCCAGCTACTCAGGAGGCTAGAGGCAGGGAGAAGCGCTTGAAACCAGGAGGCAGAGGTTGCAGTAAGTCAAGATCATGCTGCTGCACTCCAGCCTGGGTGTCAGAGAGAGATACATAGATAGCCAATAAGCGCAATTAAATTTCCTCCGGTTATCATCACAAAATTAAATCAAATCTACAATTATACTTTATATTCACTAGAATGGTTGATATTAAAAAGTGTCTCAATACCAAACATTGATGAGGATGTGGAATAACTGGAATTTTCACACATTGCTAGTATAACTACAAAACCCACTTTCGAAAACTGCTTAGAAGTTTCTTATAAAGGTAAATTCACACCTACCCCAAAGCCCAGCAACTCTGCTCCAATGTGACTATATAAAAATACATCCACAAAAACATCTTGAATAAGAATGTTCATATTAGCATATTAGCATTATTCATAATAGTACAAAGCTAGAAACAATCCAAATTCCACCAAAAGAGGATAGGCTAAAATAATTATGAACTATTCATACAATGGAATATTATTTAGAAATATAAATAACTTTTCCTACATATAATAATACTAATGATTCTCAAAAACATATTGAGTGAAAGAAGACAGATATGAAAAATAGCATGTGGCTCCACTGAAATGAATTTCTAGAACTGGCAAAACCAGGCTATGCTAAAAGAACTCAGCTAAGTGATTGTCTGGAGGGAAGGGTAGATGTATATAGCAAAGGTACCTGAGACAAGTTCCTCAAGATACGAAAATATCTCGATTTGAGTGTTGGTTATTTTGGGTATAGATTCTCAGAACTCAACAAACTGTACGCTCAAAATATGTACATTTTAGGTACATTTATATCAATTATTATTATTTTCTTTTGAGATAGGGTCTTGCTCTGTCATGTAGGCAGGAATGTCCTGACATGATTACAGCTCGCTGTAGCCTCAACTCCTAGGCTTAAGGGATCCTCCTACTTGGCCTTCTGAGTAGATGGGACTATCGGCACATACCACTGTGCATAGCAAACTTTTGTATATTTTTGCAGAGACAGAGCCTGGCTATGTTGCCCAGGTCGATCTTGAACTCCTGGGCTCAAATGGTCCTCCCACCTTCGCCTCCCAAAGTGCGGGGATTACAGGTATGAGGTACGATGCTGGGCTTTAATTAAATTTTTAGTTGAGGTAGCTAACGTGTTTATTGAGTGCTTCTATCATGCCAAATCATTATTTTAATCACTTACATGAGTTATGTAACTTATTTCTTAGAGCAATATTACGGATGCTCTTTCTCATTTTACAGAAGAGGATGCTGGGGCACTGCTAAGTTTGTCACAGTCAGATAGCAAAAACATTGCAGAGCTGAGAGTCTATTCCGGCCAGTCTTATAACAGAGCAAGGACTCAATGTCTATGCTGTAATCAAACCCTTTCAATGTCCACGACCTTTCACGATGACTGACACTCAGCTCAGAAGGGTCAAAGTTCATAATCATCACCTGCCAGGACTGAAAAGTTGCCTTCACATACATAATGGTTGTTTGGAACTGAAATAAACGCTGAAGGATGTCTGTAGTGAATAGTGAGGAAAGATATTACAAGTTAAATGGTGACTGGAGGCTCCAAACTGCATCCTTGAACCCCAGGCAGCAAGGCAGGCTGTCAAGAACCATCAAGGGGAGAGAGCTGCTCAGCATGAGGCTGATAAGACAGCACCTAGAATACTGTAAACAGTTCTGGGCATCTCAACAGGAGAGAGCTGTCAAGAAATTGGAAGAGATTCAAAAGAACATCAGGGAGTATGATTAAATGACTGGAGGGATTTATTTATGAGAAAAGATTAGAAGAATTAAGTACTGTGTACATAGATGGGGTATAACTAAGGAGGGACATGCTAACAACATAAATATTTGAAGGACACCCACACAGGAGAAGGAGAAAGATTGTTAATGCTGCACCATGGAGGTTTAAATAGAAATTAGGGGCTGTAACATAGAAATAAAAATGTTGTCCAAGTATCAGGATACATGTCCTGACAACGAGGTCAATTAAACTTTGAGGGGCTCCCCAGAGGACATGTAGCAATGCCGTTGTCTGAGCCGTTGACAATCAGTCCTGACACAGAGGAACAACATTCTAAATACTCTTGACTCTAGAAGGAGAAAAATGTGATTCTATGGAGAAATTACCCCTACTGCTTTAGGTATGCCAGGGGTAATAACAGTGAAGCTATCTGCGGTGCTTCAAGTACCTTATTTTTAATACTAACCGTGATTCTTCATGGGAGGTATTCCACTTTCTTTACAAACCAGGAATGCTGAAGTTCAGAGAAGTTTGATAGATCTTGCAGATGTTAAGCTACAAGGCCAGGAGTCCACTCCAGTGTCTAGAACTTCAAAGCTTATATCATTCCCACAAAAAGATAGGTATGAGCAAGTCCTGTGTTGGACATTCTGACTATATCTCTGGTAATTCTTTGTAACGGAAAAGCTAATTGTCAATGGATGCCTGACATGCCCAAGAGAATACTCTTCTGACACAAGACAGTCTTAGGCAACAGTTGGATTTCAGGACAACAAACATGTTTTAAAAGGTGTCATCAAGCTTCATAAACCTTTCCCTGGGAAATGTCTGTTTTATCAAACATTCCTACATTCTGAAATTTTGAAGTCTCACAGAACTTTATGTCTACTTTGGCTCTTTAACTTATTTACTCATAATTTACTCACTTGTTGAGTTCTGTATATGCATTGGGCATTGTAGTGAGGATACAGTTATGAACAAATCAAAGTCCAGGGCCTCAAGAACCTTACATTCTAGTTGTGGAGAAAGATAATAAATCAGTACAAATGTAAGAAAATGACAGGCCAAGATAGGTGCAATTAAAAAATACAAAAGAGAATGAAGAGATGGATTAGGAGTGCGGTGGCAGTTAGCAAGTTTAGACCTGGTGATCCATGAAGGCTGCATTGCAGAGAAGTAGTATTTAAAGAGAGACATGACTGAAGCAAGGAAGTGAACTTCATAAAAGTCTGGGAAAAGGAATGTCAGGCAGAGGAATGAGCAATGGCAATTTCTGGGGTTGGATGAGTAGGTCTGTTTGAAAAACAACAGTCAACATTTCACTGTGACTGAGTGGGAGCAGGGAGTAGAAAGGGTTGAGATAGGAGATGAAGTCAGGGACTGGACTCTAAAGGATAAGCTCTTCTTATTCTGACTGAAATCAGAAATTATTGGAAGGTTTTGACCAGGGAGGTAATATGATCTCTTGGGTTTAAAAAAAAAATTGTTCTAGGTATTGTGTTGAACAAGGACTGTAAGTAAGTAAGAATGAAACCAGAGACACCAGTTAATGGACTATGGCTCGAATTCAGTTGAAAGATAATGGTAGCTTGGACAAGGGTGGTAACAGGAGAGAGAGGGAGAAATGGTCAGATTTTGCTAGAATATCCAAGAGAATTGTTCAATGATTTGGGATGTGAGATAAAAACATATGCCATTATGTAACACATCATGTTCCATTGCAGGTACCTTTTCTCTGTCTTCACTTCCAGATCATAAATCCCTGTAAAACAAGTATGACTCATTATGCTTACAGCACTTAGCAATGCCTGGAACATATTATCACGTTGATAAATGCAAATGTGTTGAATCAAAAGCTCATCTTCTTCTGTGACTATGTAACACAAAATGCAAAAACTGAGAGATCTTGTTTATGTCACTTCACAAACGTGTATCAGTTTCTTCATTTGTATTTTGAAAAAGTCTGCTTAGATCATTGGTTTTGCCAACTATTTTCAATTTAAGATTATAAACTTTTCAAAAGGCTTGATTACAGCATAGTCAGTAAGAGTCATTGTTCAAGATTAAGACTGCCTATAATAAAATCTCAGCTCTGCACTTTCTTTGCTATCTGACAATGACTAATGTAATGGTCCCTCTGCTTCTTCATCTACATAACAAGAAATGTCCCAGAGTTTTACACAGGTTTTATGAGTGGAAGCAAATGTACATGAAGAAGATTCTGGACTTAGCCCCACTCCAGTTTCATTCAGGACAGTTATGCTTTTGTAAGTTTATATGTTGATGTTTTATACAAGATTTCATTATAGGAGTTGGTTTTGTGTGTAGATGAATGAGAAAGCCTTGGATGAGATAGAACCCACCTTCTATTCTAATGGAACATCCTCTGGGTCAATCAAAAGCTTATGGGACACTATAATGAGGCAGGTGCAGTTCTAGGTGCTTCAGACATAACATTAAACCCAATAAACAGAGCTTTTACCCTCAAAGGGCAGTGGGGACTGTGTTCTTACATAGGAAGTTTCTGGAGCCTTGGAGGATGATATGCTTCATCAAAGAGACATTGAGTGTCTAATGCTGTACACAATATTTTAGATTCTTTTGTAAATGAAAGAGCACATTTTATTAAAATGTAATTAATCCTCACGCCTGTAATCCCAGCACTTTGGGAGGCCAAGGTGGGTGGATCACGAGGTCAAGAGATCGAGACCATCCTGGTCAACATGGTGAAACCCCATCTCTACTAAAAAGACAAAAAAAATAGCCGGGCATGGTGGCACATGCCTGTGGTCCCAGCTACTCCGGAGGCTGAGGTGGAAGAATTGCTTGAACCTAGGAGGTAGAGATTGCAGTGAGCCGAGATTGTGCCACTACACTCCAGCCTGGTGACAGAGCAAGACTCCGTCTCAAAAACAAGTGTAATTAATCATATCCTTTTTTTGACAAAGGGTCTCACTCTGTTGCGCGGGCTGGAGTACAATGGCATGATCTCGGCTCACTGAAACCTTCACCTCCTGGGTTGAAGCGATTCTCCTGCCTTAGCCTCCTGAGTACCTGGGATTATAGGCATGTGCCACCATACCCAGCTAATTTTTATATTTTTAGTAGAGACAGGGTTTCACCATGTTGGTCAGGCTGGTCTCAAACTGCCCACCTCGTGATCCTCCTTCCTTGGCCTCCCAAAGTGCAGGGATTATAGGCGTGAGCCATCGCGCCTGGCCAATTAATCAAATTCTTTAAAAGATTTTGGTCTTCAAAAATTAACAACCACTATGCAAAATGTTTAAAATATCTTCTAGCTTTCTTACCCTATGCTTCTATTTTTTTGTCTGCAATTTTGTTAAGATAGATGATCCATTGGAAAAATAAAATATGTACTGTTGTTTCTTTTATACCTATAAACCCTTAATTGCCACAAAAGTATTTTTTAAAATGCAGACAAACTGCATTCCAGATGAGTCCAAATGTAAAAAAGCATACCACACTTTCCCCATCTATACAAGCAAATGGATAAAAAATAAAGTAGAATGTAACTTATATCAGAAAATGTTCATTCAATTAAGCGTGTGAGTGTTTGCATGTATGTTTCCAACATTGATTTCCTTTTAACAAATAAATTTGCTTAAAGATAATCTACTAGAAAGATAAGGAATCCGACTAGGACCACGGCTTGTTGAAAACAAGAAACAGTTAAAAGTGTTTAAGGCCACCGCCCACTGGAAATCAATCAGAAGTTAACATAAAGCATTTCTACAATTGCAATGGAAGCTGGCAGGAAATGGTATTCCATGTATGCGATTTTGATTTGTAGGCAGGGCTTCCATTTTTTTATTATTATTATCAAAGAGCTGAGGTATATTACCAGCTCTACTACGAATTAGTTGTATTTAAAAAGTAGAAACTTGGTTATACTAAGTTTCTGTTTCCTCATCTGTAAAACCAGAGCTAAAACTCCAAGATCACTGAAAATGTATCTGTGGTTTTCAAAACCACACTTCTAAAACCTACCACATAATAGAAACACAATACAGTAATTTTTGAATGAATGAATGAATGTTTTGGAAGACGTGGTAGTGTGGAAAGAATTCAAATACTTAAAGAAAATAAAAGAGATGACTTTCTCATCCTGGTTTCTACAACCACCATATGTACAACCTTGTGAAATATTTCTGATTCTCAGTTTCCTCCCGTGTAAAATTAGTCTCAATGAGTATATGAAAGGCATTTTGCCAACAAGAAAATACTTATACAATCTACCCATTTAACAGTGATTTCTGAAGCAGATTTTGAGCTCTACTATTCTCTGTACTCTTCACCAATCTTCAGAGTCCAAGGACAAGCCTAGTAATTTCCTGCATTCACAGTTGGCCACCTGCTAGAGAGTAAATTTTAGCTAATAAAATTCAGAGCAAACACCAGAAAGGTACAGCTGCTGCTGAAGCCAAAGTTTTCTTCTTCATTTTTCTCTTTTCTTTTCATTCAATTCTCAGATCACGTAAAAAATATCCTAAAAAGAAATAAACACAAAAACTCTCTGAACAGTGAATGTGTCTGAATTATGTTAAAAGATATTAAATATAATAAATGTGTATTGCTTTTTTCATGAAAGTTGCCAGAGCTATTTTGGGACTTCATTCAACTGCAACCACCCTCTGAGACATAAAGATTTTTAAAATGTGGTTTTACAAGATAAGAGAATTTGGTTTTATACAGTATAATTCTTACTGCAGGTTTCCAAAGGAGCATCATAAAATGGCATGTTAGATCCTTGCCTTATGGGGAGTGAAGCTGGATCCCAGACCCTTTGTGGATCCAGTAATGTATCATGCTGAACTCGGATCAGTTGACTTTATTTAACCGTGTAGCAATGTCATGTTTTGTTGACATGGGTTGGGGCTCAATAAAGACAGTCAATTTACAGGAGGTGTGCATTTTGAGAAGTGGAGGTTTGGGATTAAATCAGCAAGCAACTAGAGGAAAAATTTATGGACGATGAGAAATAGAAAATATGCTAAAAGTGGCAAAGTGAACTGACATATCTCCAAGGTATCTGCTTTTGCTTCAGTCTAAGCCACATGGATAGGTGAGAATTCATCAACAGTTCAGAACTAGCTGTATCATGGAGTGATTCTGTTTCTCTCTGTGGCAGAACTAAAATGGGCAATGCAATTAATTCATCACAAACAGTTGCTGAGCTCTTTCCTAGCTCCCAAACATAGAGTCAAGACCATTTCTTACATACATTTGCTATCTTGTTCCTCTCATTGGGCATGCCTCACAAGTTCCACAGTTGATTTTCTTATTCCTAACTTCAGAATTTCTTTTAATGGTCTCTTGCTGTCAAATTCACAAAACACAAATTAACAAATTAGGCTACCAAATTTTGTGAATTTGACAGTAAATTCATGAAACACAAATTACCAAATAAGGCCACTTCTCAGTAAAGTCTGTTCTGTCTTCCAACAGTCCTAGGGAGTAAGTATTATCATTTCCATTTTATAAACGAGAGACTAATACATTTTAAACTAAAAAGTAAAATTGATTCACCTTGTGTGCACAGTTTCTTGTTTTCATATTACCCTTATGACACTGTTTTATTATTTATTCATCCAAATGTCCATTTTCTAACCAGACAGTATATTCCTTAGGGACTAGGATTCTATTCATTCATCTTTATATCTCTAGTGCCCAGATCACGATGAATGCTAGTCAAAATTTTCAATGTCTATATAAATATATGCATGAATGAATGAGTGAATATATTAATGAATTAAATATGAATAACACAGATGGTTCTATAGTTATTTCAGGAATTGGGAGTGCATTATTTTCTGAAACATTTTATGAAACTCTAGATTTATGTGAGAATCTATGGAAAACAAAAGCTTTTGGATGTAATAAGTTTGTAAAATTTAAAACACCTTCTTCAGAATATTCTTAAAGAATATTTTTACTCTACAAAAAGTCACAAAGTACAGAAATTTGTTTACTTTCACTTGACCCAGGGTTTTCTAAGTTTATTTGGTCACAGATGCCTCTTCCTTATAATCCTTCTCCTATTCTTTTTCATCCTCTTTTCTTCTTCTTCTTTGTTTTCTGCTTTTTGCATAAGAATAATTAATATCCTGGGCCAGACGCGGTGGCTCAAGCTTATAATCCCAGCAATTTGGGATACGAGGCAGATGGATCACCTGAGGTCAGGAGTTCAAGACTAGCCTGGCCAACATAGTGAAATCCTGTCTCTATTATAAATACAGAATTAGTCGGGCATGGTGGTGCATGCCTGTAGTCCCAGCTATTCGGGAGGCTGAGGCAGGAGAAAACTCAGGATGCAGAGGTTGTGGTGAGCTGAGATGGTGCCACTACACTCCAGCCTGGGCAACAGAGCAAGACTCCAACTCAAAATAATAATAATAATAATTAATATCTCCTCCCCCCAAATAATTATTATACAAAGGTAAACTAAGGTAAGCAGATTTGATTCACCCAGATTTCATGAGCTGGAGTGTTATTTGTTCGCAGTCTTTTGGATACTGTGTATTGGCAGTTACCTCTCCAAGAGATATCTTAGAACTGTGAGATTTCACGAACTAGGCAGAAAACACCTCATAGGTTCAGGTTCAATGCTGTGGCAGCTCTGCTCTGAATAACTTGTGATGTGCTTGAGAGTTTAATATAAGCCTTTGATGGTATATTTTTCTGCAATGGCTGAAAGATTCCCGGGAATGTTAGAAACGACTGAGCTGAAGGTTTAGGAGTACAGGTAAGACACAGTCTTGGTGCCTGCATCAAACACTAGGAATGTTTTCTTGGGCAACGTAGGCACAAATCTGCGCATTTTCTAGCCTGAACAAAGCTGACGAAATCACAAGTCAGTTCTAAGCACTGACTCATAGTCCCTGAAATGGTGAGGATGGAAAATCACTGCTCTGAGTAACAACAAAATGAAATATTTCTGAACACCTTTTCCCGACAGGTTTAAAAAAGCAAAGGAAGCAAAGGAAGGGGGTTGCTGGCTGTCAAAGTCTTGGATGAATGTACTGAGAGCAGTTATTTTAGTGGTGCTGGTGATAAAAATTAAATGGGGTCCTTATGGGAAATGTGCATTCCTTAGGAAAGTGTTGGGACAAATGTAGGTTTTTAGAGGCATTTTCAGAGGCTAGGGAGAGAGAGCTGGCAAAGAATACAAAGCCACATCAGGGACTCAGTGAGGACCAAGGGAGGTGAAAAAAGACACTCTTTGCAAAAGCAGAGAAGATAACACTTAGGGACATCTGGGGCAGCCTGTAATATTGTCAGTTGTAGCAAAGCAAGGGAGAGAAGAGGGAAGGGAGAAGATAGGAAGGAAGAATCAAAGGAGGGAGAAAGAAGGAAGACAGAAAAAGAGAGGGAAAGGGATAGAGAGAAATGCATTAGGAAAGAACATAAGGTGGTGGGGGGTGACAGGAGAGAGGATGGCATGAGTATGTATCATGGCAAATTAATAAGACATAGCTTAACAAAATTGCAGACACCCTGGAGTCAGACAGGCCTGAGCTAGGAATCCACCTCTGTCAATTAGTAGTTTTAGACCTTAAACAAATTATACAAATTCTGTGAATACTTGTTTCTCATTTTTGAAATGGCAAGAAGAATCTATCTACCTCACTGAGTCATTTTATTGTTTAAATTATATAATGTTTGTGAAGGGTCTAGCATCATACCTGGCATATTGCTGGCATTCAAACATAGTCACTTTTTAAAACTTTAGCAACATAAATACTTACACAAGAAAGGGAAAAAAGCAATGTCTGACGTGATTCACTTCAGGAATGTACATTAGCCTGTACTATTAGTAGTAGTAGCTGCATCATCAGTTATTTCAGATAATCTTAAAACATATGCCTGTGCTTCCAACAGTGTGTTATGTAAAATATTAAACCTGTTGGTTGCTCATGAAAAGAGAGGGATGCATTGATTGTATGACCTTTATTTAAATCTGCTTAGTAGATTCTGAGTAGCCCTGGTTGAGGAGATTTTGGGTATGATTGAAGGTTGGCCAAGTATACAAGTTCAAAAAGGAGTACCGGCTCTCACCAGGGTCCAGATTTAGGTGTTAAGGGGGCCCCCCACAAAAGCAGGTTTCCATCTATTTGAGTAGACACTGCCATTCAGGTCTGCTTTTCTTTATGCACACTGAACTTTGCCTTTAGAGGCAAGTGGGTTGAATCCTGCTGCTCTGAGGTGAAAGTTGCCACTGTTTCCAAGTTGTTTACCAGCACAATTCTTGAAAAAAAAAAAGACAAAGTCTCAGTTTCCAACCTCCAACAAAGAGAATCCAGTCCTTCCAGGTGGAGGCAGGAAACTTTCATGGTCTAATATAGCGAGAGTGGAGAGCTTAGGGAAAAGTTATCAGGAAAGGATCAGAAATCTGGAGGAAAAAAAAATTTTTCCCTGAGTTGTTGGTGAGTCATTATGGCTGTTTGCATTTTAAAGACACCAAAACATCCACACAGAAAATAAATCTGTTCAGCTTTGTTTAACACAGCTTTTTCAAAACACACTTTATCCCAGAACCTTTTTTTTTTCAGATGGAGTTTCACTCTTTTTGCTCATGCTGGAGTGCAGTGGCTCAATCTCGGCTCACTCTGCAACCTCTGCCTCCCGGTTTCAAGCGATTCTCCTGCCTCAGCCTCGCAAATAGTTGGGAATACAGGCATGCACCACCATGCCTGGCTAATTTTCTATTTTTAGTAGAGATGAGGTTTCACCATGTTGGCCAGACAGTTTCAAATTCCTGACCTCAAGTGATCCGCTTTCCTCGGCCTCCTAAAGTCCTGAGATTACAGGCGTGAGCAACTTTGCCTGGTCCCCAGAACCTTTTAATTTAAGAACGCATCATGAAGCTTTATGTGATCTATGGGGAAAATAAGGTTTTAGAGCTAAAGGAAATGACATGGAAATTCTAAATGCAGGCAGACAATAATGATCAGCAGTTCTACACAGTCCCATTTCAAAAGTGAGGACAGCAGAGGCTCAAAGGAATTGAAATATCCAAGGTCACGTAACTAGGTGGTGGCAAAGCTTGTACAGACCCAATTCTCTGAATTCCCAGTTAGTACTGGTCTGTCTCACCCTGGTGATTCCCAAAGATTGCTGTTACTCATGTGTTACCAGACAATCTATGAAGCTGGCTATGACTTGAACCCCTAGCCCATTAAGCCTTCAAAGGTTGTCATGTTGGGGTTGTATTTCTAAAAGGAGCCAATGGAAAAATCACATTTTTTTAAATTGTACTTTAGGTTCTAGGGTACCCGTGCAGATCATGCAGGGTTGTTGCATAGGTAGATACATGGCAAGGTGGTTTGCTGCCTCCATTCCCCCATCATCTATATCTGGCATTTCTCCCCGAGTTATCCCTCCCCACCCTCCCCACTCCCTTGCTGTCCTTTCGCTAGCCCCTGCCCCCAACTGACCCCATTGTGTGATGCTCCCCTCCCTGTGTCCATGTGTTCTCATTTAAGTCACTTTGCTGGGATGCAGTTAATGTATAAAATTAAGGAGGCCTGGAGAAAGAACCAGTAGGATACTCCTGACTACAAAGTTCTTCAGCTACTCTATTTGCTAAAAAGTTTGGTAGTAATTATTAGTCATCAGTGACCTTTTCTGGGATGAATTCGGTGACAAGCAAGTGAGAAGTAGTGCAAAAGTGAGAAGTAGTGGAAAGAATGTGGCTAAACTTGCTATCCAAACCACCCCCTCTCACTCAGTCTCTATATTCCCACCCACCACGTGCAAACAATTCTACATCCTAGCTTCTTACCTTTGTTGTGAGTTTTCAGCATAAAATCTTTAAATGAATGAGCTCTAAAATCATCTCATAAAAGGTAATTAGATGTTTTTGCAGCCAAAGTGTAGCTATTTTGCTGGATTGGGCCATTTTGCAACAAACGTTTTGAAACAGAAAATTAAGATCACAATAAAATAATCTCATTTATTTATTTATTCATTTTCAGACAGAGTCTTGTTCTGTCACCCAGACTGGAGTGCAATGGTGTGGTCTCAGCTCACTGCAACCTCCACCTCTTAGGCTCAAGTGATTCTTGCGCCTCAGCCTCTGGAGAAGCTGGAATTATAGGCATGTACCTCCACACCTAGCGAAGTTTTTTTTCCTTTATATTTTTAGTGGAGACAGGGGTTTTGCCATGTTGGCCAGGCTGGTCTCGAACTCCTGACCTAAGTGATCGGACGGCCTCACCTCCCAAAGTGTTAGAATTACAGGTGTGAGCCAGCGTGCCTGCCCGACATAATTTTTACATGCTTAATTGCTTCATTTGTTGCCTTGCTGTGCTCCTACTATCTTCACCTCTTCTTTACTTTGATAACTATCTTAGCTTCCAAAGATACATGCTTAGCCTCCTACAGAGGTCTGGGACCAATGCTCCCTAATGTAGAAGGGCTCAAGAACGTTCATTCGGTCTTGTGCAAGACTGAACATAAAGTTGGTTTTACTGAGGTTTAGTGCCAATGCTCTATTCATCTGATTAGGTATCTCTCATATCAGGTTTCAATAGCTTGGTCATTTTTTATCTCTTAGGTGCCAAAGTTCCAGTTTAGATAACATGCCAGATAGTGATGTGATTATGACTTTGAAATCAGACACTGGGAATTTCATGCTACCACTTCCTAGCATTGTGACTTGCCTAAATTCAATTTTTTGTTTTTGAAAACTGAGGCTGATTATAGCTATCTTAGAGAAACTCAAAATAGACATTGCATAGAAATAACTCATTTTAGTATTTTTCTAGGTCTTTCAAAATTGAATATTTGTTAATTATTTTATTCCTCTTGTTCTTCATTACCATATTCCACCTAATTTTTGGTACACATGTCTACCATCTCCACCTAGAGCTCCTGAATGCCAAAAGGTCACATACTCTCTGGACATAGGTTTATTTATACTTCATAGTCATGGAGATTTGTCTTCAGCTTTTTTCCCTCTTGGGATGAGTCTGTGTCTGCTGACGCCACTGAGTATGTCTAATTTTCTAATCTTAAATCCTTCCAAACTGGTCTCTTTATCAAGCATTTGGCTCCAATTCTTAGTCTTGATGTTGGATATGCACCACACAAACCATATGCCATTTTCTGTGTTCTTGAGAAATTAGAAATTACTTGTCTCATAAAACACACACTAAGATTTTAAAAAATAGAGTTGATAAATATGTTATTTATATAATTTATAATTTTCAGTTCTATCTTTAAATAAGTGCACTTTATATTTTCTATAAAAATTCCTCAGCAGTTAAATTTAGTTCAACAATTCTCTTGCAATGAGAATCAGGGGCCAGACATTACATAAGTCAGTTAAGCAAGTTTTGAAATAAACAACAAACAGGCAAAATATATGAACTTTGCTTAGCATGGAGTTGTGAGCTGGGTGTCATACTATTTATTTGCTTTTAACTTATTTCATAAACATTTGAGCACCTGATCTGAGCAAGGCTCCATGATGGTTGCTGAAGAAGGGGAGACAGAAAGTTGGACCTTATACTTACAGATGACAGAGACAAAGTTTACATAGCTCAATAATCCAATCACTAAACAAGGTGAGATGAAAAATATTCAGTGTGAATGCAATTAATCTCAGGATTGCAAATTAAAGCATTGGCACTTTGATGAAAAGAGGCTGCTTTCAAATAAAATCTGAATGGTGTGGTTGAGAGAAAAAAAGAGATGATGAGGACTTTTCTTCATTTTCATGCCAATGTGCTTTGAGACATTCTCATACCAATGTAAAAGATAATTATTAATTGATGACAGGATAAAAAAAAGGAGATTGACTCAAGATTTTAACCAAGATGCTTATGATAAGGAGATGCAGTATGCAAATGTGACTGAAGGCAGTATTATACTATGAAGACATCAATTTCTAAAACAAAAATGATATACAACTGATATTGTACTGAATATTATAAACTTCAAGAGGTATCCATCAGCCTCCAGAAAGCATGCAGTCTAATGAAGACAAAAAGTCTGCTGAAATATGAACGAATTTAGAAGAGTCAGGGAGGTAAGAGAAACGTACATGAGGTAGCAAAAGGAAGAAAACAGACCTAGATGCACAAGGTAATTTTTGGGAAAGGACAGGTGTCACTGGAAAGATATTAAAGAATCAAAGTCGTCTTTGTAGATAGAGAGAAAATACTCCATCCAACAGTGAACAATTTTAAAAATAAAGGACGTTTATTGAAAATAATAGGAAAAAATGTCTAATTTACAAAAGGCTCTACTGTTCCATTGTTACCAGAACTTTATTCAAACTATCTGAAACCAACTTTTAGGTTAATGCCATGAAAGCCATCTAAGATGTGGTGTAGCCTGAAAGTAAAAACTGCCTCATAAATTTTAGGAGGGAAATATCCCATGTATTGTGGGGAGAAACCAGGTACATTTTGGAGGGCAAACTAACCTTAGGAAATATAGATCAAAAGAGATAGACATGCAATTTTATGAAGTATATTCTCAGTATACCTTGTGGACAAAAGACCCTTGAGAGTTGGATGAGGTTGTCCCATCATGGAGATTGGGCTCCTTGTATTCTTGGAAGGGCCAGTCACTCATGGCTCCTAATGTGAGTCCTTAATCACTGAGCTGAGACTGTGACCTTTGAGCCAATGAATATTACTCATTAACTCACATACTTTAAGTCACATCGAGCAATGCTTGGATGCAATCTGAAGTCTCTGAAAATCTATTCAAAGAACAGAAGTCCATAAAGAATAATTGACTTTCATTCTTACCACTTCCTTTGAACTGGTCTTTTAATGTCACTCTGACCTCCACATTGATAAATCAAATGATTTAAACAAGCAAAACTAGTTACGCTGCCATTCTCGAAATGTCTGCAAGGTTTTATACAGGTGAGCACTCCTTCATTATCTTAACTTCTCCTGTGGAATATCACACTCTCCTGGTTTCTTCCACATTCACTGACTATCCCTTCTCAGCCTCCTTTGATAACTCCTCATCTCACTGACTATTGAACATCAATATGCTTCCAACCTTAAGACTGAATTTCTCTTCTTGTTATGTACCCCATGATTTTAAATATCATCTATATTCTTTGACTCTCAAAGTTTCACATTTTCTACTAATATCAAATTAATGTTTACTAATACCTATTCAACATTTTCCCTTAACTTTCTAATAATCACCACAAACATAAAAAGTCTGAAATTGAATTCTTTTTTTTTTTAATTATACTTGAAGTTCTGGGATATATGTGCGGAACGTGCAGGTTTGTTACATAGGTATACATGTGCCATGGTGGTTTGCTGCACCCATCAACCCACCATCTAGGTTTTAAGCCCTGCAGGCATTAGGTATTTGCCCTAGTGGTCTCCGTCCCCGTTACCCCTCACACCCCAACAGGTCCCAGTGTGTGATATTACACTCCCTGTGTCCATGTGTTCTCATTGTTCACTCTCACTTATGAGTGAGAATATGCAACGTTTGGTTTTCTGTTCCTGTGTCAGTTTGCTGTGAATGATGGTTTCCAGCTTCATCCATGTCCCTGCAAAGAATATGAACTCATCATTTTTAAGGCTGCATAGTATTCTACAGTGTACATGTGCCACATTTTCTTTTTTCTTTTTTTAAAATTTATTTTTATTTTACTTTAGGTTCTGGGGTACATGCGCAGATTATGCAGGGTTGTTGCATAGGTGCATACATAACTAGGTGGTTTGCTGCCTCTATTCTCCCTTCATCTATAACTGGCATTTTTCCCCATGTTATCCCTCCCCACTGTTCTCACCCCCTGCTATCTGTCCCCAGCCCCTGCAAAAGCCCCTAGTGTGTGACGCTCCTTTCCCTGTGTCCACGTGTTCTCATTGTTGAGCACCCATCTATGAGTTAGAACATGTGATGTTTGGTTTTCTACTTTTGTGTCACTTTGCTGAAAATGATGGTTTCCAGATTCATCCAAGTCTCTACAAAGGATGCGAACTCATAGTTGTTTTATGGCTGCATAGTATTCTATGGTGTATATGTGCCACATTTTCTTTGTCCAGTCTATCATTGATGGGCGTTTGGGTTGGTTCCCAGTCTTTGCTATTGTACACAGGGCCACAATGAACATACTTGTGCATGGGTCTTTATAATAGAATGATTTATAGTCCTTTGGATATATACCCAGTAATGAGATTGCTGGGTCAAACAGAATTTCTATTTCTAGATCCTTGAGGAATCATCACACTGTCTTCCACAATGGTTGAACTAATTTATACTCCCACCAACAGTGTAAAAGTGTTCCTATTTCTCCACATCCTCTCCAGTATCTGTTGTCTCCAGATTTTTTAATGATTGCTATTCTAACTGGCGTGAGATGATACCTCAATGTGGTTTTGCTTTGCATTTCTCTAATTACCACTGATAATGAGCATTTTTTCATATGTTTGTTGACCTCATATATGTCTTCTTTTGAGAAGTGTCTGTTAATATCTTTCACCCACTTTTGAATGGGTTTGTTTGTTTTTTTTCTTGTATGTCTGTTTTAGTTCTTTGTAGGTTCTGGATATTAGCCCTTTGTCAGATGGGTAGATTGCAAAAATTTTTTCCCATTCTGTTGGTTGCCCATTCACTCTAATGATGGTTTCTTTTGCTGTACAGAAGCTCTGGAGTTTAATTTGATCCCATTTGTCTATCTTGGCTTTTGTTGCCATTGCTTTTGGTATTTTAGTCATGAAGTCCTTGCCTATGCCTATGTCCTGGATGGTTTTGCCTATGTTTTCTTCTAGAGTTCTTATAGTGTTAGGTTTTATGTTTAAATCTTTAATCCATCTGGAGTTAATTTTAGTGTAAGATGACATTCTGCATATTGCTAGCCAGTTTTCCCAACACCATTTATTAAACAATTAAACAGGGAGTCCTTTCCCCATTGCTTGTTTTTTTTTTGTTTGTTTTTGTTTTTTGAGACAGAGTCTTGTCACCAGGTACCAGGCTGGAGTGCAGCGGCATGATCTCGGCTTACTGCAACCTCCACCTCCCAGGTTCAAGCAATTCTCCTGCCTCAGCCTCCCGAGTAGCTGTGAACCCATCTGGACCTGGACGTTTTTTAGTTGATAGGCTCTTGATTGCTGCCTCAACTTCAGCCCTTGTTATTGGTCTATTCAGGGCTTCAGCTTCTTCCTGGTTTAATCTTGGTAGAGTGCAAGTGTCCAGGCACACACCAGCATGCCCAGCTAATTTTTGTATTTTTTAGTAGAGATACGGTTTCACCATGTTGGCCAGGATGGTCTCAATCTCTTGACCTTGTGATCCACCCGCCTCAGCCTCCCAAAGTGCTGGGATTACAGGTGTGAGCCACTGTGCCTGGCCCCCATTGCTTGTTTTTGTCAGGTTTGTCAAAGATCAGATGGTTGTAGATGTGTGGCGTTGTTTCCAAGGCCTCTGTTCTGTTTCATTGGTCTATATCTCTGTTTTGGTACCAGTACCATGCTGTTTTCATTACCATAGCCTTGTAGTATAGTTTGAAGTCTGGCAGTGTGATGCCTCGGGCTTTGTTCTTTTTGCTTAGGATTCTCTTGGCTATGCAGGCTTTCCTGTGGTTCCATATGAAGTTTAAAGTGTTTTTTTCCAGTTCTGTGAAGAAAGTCATTGGTAGCTTGATGGGGATAGCGTTGCATCTACAAATTACTTTGGGTGGTATGGCCATTTTCACGATATTAATTCTTCCTAACTATGAGCATGGAATGTTTCTCCATCTGTTTGTGTCCTCTCTTATTTCATTGAGCAGTGGTTTGTAATTCTCCTTGAATAGGTTCTTTACATTGTTTGTTAGTTGTATTCCTAGGTATTTTATTATCTTTGTAGCAATAGTGAATGGGAGTTCACTCTTGATATGGCTCTTAGTTTGTCCATTATTGGTATATAGGAATGCTTGTGATTTCTGCACATTGATTTTGTATTCTGAGA